>CAUYPK010169666.1:0-25800 GCA_963574355.1 Loris lydekkerianus
GGAAGAAAAAGTATCCAATGTACTCAGCCCTACTATGAAGCTAAACTATAGCTTTCACATGAAGGCTATAACCCAACTATACCACAAGACTATGGGGAAAGGACCAAGGAAGGGGAAGGGAGGGGGGAGGATTGGGTGGAGGGAGGGTAATGGGTTGGGCCACATCTATGGTTCATATTTTTATCTATAATAATAAAAAAAAAGAAAAAGAAAAAGAAAAAGAAAGTTTGAAGAAAAAAAGTAACAAATTCCAATATATTCACAAACTGGAGTTGAATAAAATTTAATAGAAATTTTATTTAATTCTTCAAATTAGCTTCACCTTGGATTTATATATAATTAATTCTCCAGCATAAATGTATAATTTAAAGGTAACCACTGTCATCTTTGGGTTCCATTTTGCCCCCCAAATATTAATTTTTAGAACATCCTTATTAAGATATAATCTATATGCCATATAATACAGTCAATTACAGTATAAAATTTGATACCTTTTAGTATATTCACAAACTTGTGCAACCTTAGATTATCTTCATCATTCCCCATCTTTTCATCTCTCCAAAAAATACCATTTTATATCCATTAGCAGTCCCTCTCTATTCCTCTCCAACATCTCAGGCTAGGAAACTACTAATCTATTTTTTGTCTCTATAGAGACTCCTATTTGGGGGATTTCTTACCAGTGGGATAATACAACATGTGGTCTTCTGTGGCCTCTGTCATTCAGTATAGTATTTTTAAGGTTCAACCATGTTGTGGCATGTTTGAGTATTTTTTATTGATAAATAATATTTCATTGCATGGATATGCCACATTTTATTAATCTATTCATTAGCTGATGAACATATGGGTTGCTTCTACTTTTGGGCTGTTATGATTAAGACTGCTATCAATGTTCATAAGTAAACTTTTGTGTGGATACATATTTTCATTCCTTTTTGGTGTATGTATTCTGGAGTGAAATTGTTCAGTTATGGTAACTCCATCTTTAACATTTTGAGGAACTGCCAAAATGTTCCAAAATAGCTGTATCATTTTACATTTCCAATAGCAATTATAAGAGTTTCAATAGCCTCATCTCTTCAC
This sequence comes from Loris lydekkerianus, assembly GCA_963574355.1. NCBI lineage: Eukaryota > Metazoa > Chordata > Mammalia > Primates > Lorisidae > Loris > Loris lydekkerianus. The sequence continues at coordinate 1,087 of CAUYPK010169666.1, forward strand.
CAATATTTGTTATTTTCTTTCTTTTCGATTATAGCTATCCTAGGAGGTATGAAGCAGCATTTCATCATAACATTGACTTGAATTTCTCTACTAGATAATGTTATGTTGTGTGACTGGAGACGAATGAACAGCAGCTTTGCTGTGGGTATAAACTCGCTCCTGTAATTATTAAGTCAATATTTTTAGCAGTGATGAGGTCTTGCCCTTGCTCGGACTGGTCTCTCTACTACTGAACTAGAAGATACTACAATGTTATTCCTGAGTCCACCTGCCTCAGACTCCCAGAAGACCAAAAATCATATCATAACAAAGATATTTGTACCAGAATATTTATTGCAGCCCTATTCACAATTGCTAAGTAATGGAAAAAAACCGAAGTGCCCATCGATCCATGAATGGATTAATAAATTGTAGTATATGTATACCAAGGAATATTATGCAGATGGAGACTTTATCTCCTTTATGTTTACATGGATGGAGCTGGAACATATTCTTCTTAGTAAAGTATCTCAAGAATGGAAGAAAAAGTATCCATTGTACTCACCCCTACTATGAAACTAATATAGGGCTTTCACATGAATGCTATAACCCAATTGCAACCTAGGAATAGGGGGAAGGGGAAAAGGGAGGGGAGGGAGGAGGGAAGTAGGTGGAGGGAGGGGGATTGGTGAGAATACACTTGTGGTGCATCTTACAAGGGTATAAATGTTAGTAAATGTGGAATGTAAATGTCTTAACACAATAACTGGGAAATTGCCAGGAAAGCTATTTTAACCAGTGTGATGTAAATGTGTCAACTGGTCTGTGAAACTGGTGTATGATGCCCCATGATCATATTAATGTACACAGCTATGATTTAATAAAAAATAAATAAATAAATAAATTATAACATCAAAAAAAAAAAAAAAAAGAAAGAAAAGAAACAGACTACATGGTATGGGATGGCATGTAGCAAAATTCTTTATTTAGGGTTTTGATTTTATACCTTTCTAGTCACGTACACACTTAATCTATCATCTGTTAGTTTCACCATTATCTCATTTTACCTGTCTGAAATTAATTTGAAAGGAAATATCCTGTTACCATATCAACACAATCACTTTTGCATTAAACATCTTCTTCTACATACTGACTAATCTCTGGGCAGGTATCTAAATAAGGGTCACAAAGAAGAAAGTAGCCACAGGGAGGAATAGAGTTAATGGAAGAATATCTTCAAGTGTTCACTCAGTTTACTCAGTATGAAGTAACGACTATGTCTTTCCTCAGGGCAGAGCACCTATAGACCTCTGACAATATGTTGTTAACATTTATCAACCCTCTGGCCTGTATCTCTGAGGAAGGGCGGGATGCCCTTTGATCTCAGGCTTCACGGGGCGCACAGCTTCAGAGAACTGGCTTGTGGAATTTTTAACTCAGCAAGCTAACTCTGTGTGTGTCCCAGGGGGTACCAGGTCCCTTAAGCCTCTGGAAGAATAGAAAATAATTTTAAACTCACACTGAGTTCACTTTGTGTGCTTGATGTAGAATATGTTTATTTCTAAATATTATCCCACAATGTTATGAAGCATCTTTTCATGTGTTTATTGGCCATTTGTATATATTTTCTGAAAAAAATCTACTTGACCATTATTTAATTTAGCTGTCTTTTTATTATTCAGTTATAAGAGCTCTTCAAATAATTTGAATACTAGATCTTTCCAAGATGCATGAGTTTTAAATATTTTCTTCCATTCTTTGGTTTACATTTTTTTGAAAGTGAGCCCTTTGAATGACAAGTTTTTAAATTTGAGGCAGGCATGGTGGCCACATCCGTAAACCTAGCAGTTTTGGAGGCTGAGGAAGGTGGATTGCTTGAGCTCAGGAGTTGGAGACCAGCCTGAGCAACAGCGAGACTGTTGGCAGGTGCCAGTAGTCCCAGCTACTTGGGAGGCTAAGGTAAGCAGATCTCTTGAACTCAAGAGTTTGAGATTGCTATGAGTTACGATGTCTGCCCCAATGTGACATAGACTCTATCTCAAAAAAATAAAGAAAAAGTTTTTAATTTTGATGACGTCCATCTTATCCTTTATTTCTTTCTTTCATGTTTTAAGGATTTTATAGTTTTAGCTATTACATCAAGGTTTTTAGTATGTTTGGAGTACATTTTTGTGTCTGTGTCAGAGGCCCAATGTCTTTTACATGTGTGTGTGGATATCCAGTTGTTCCAGAGACGATCTTTTCCTCCATTGCATTATTTTGGCACTCCTGTGAAATCCATTGGCCATACATGTGAGGGTACATATCTGGACTTTCAAATCATTTGCTTCATTGCTCTGACTAGAACTTCCGGTACTATTATCAATAAAAGTGGTGAGATTGGGCATGTTTGTTACATTCCTAATTTAGGAATGAAGACTTTACCATTAAATATTATGCAAGCTATAGGTGTTCATATATGGCCTTTATCGTACTGAGGAAGTTCCCTTCCATTTCTGCATTACTAAGTGTTTTTTTAAACTCATGAAGTTTGCTACATTTTTTAGCAACAATTAAGATAATCATGTATTTTTCTTCTTATCCTAAAAACTTTGTATAACATATTGAGTGATGATCACATGTTAAGCCACCCTTGAAATCCTGTACTAAATCCTACTAGGTTTTGTTATATAATCCTTTAATATGCTTCACCATAATTTTTTGTTTTCTTTTCTTTAGTGATTGCTCTAGGGCTTATAATGTATATCTTAGTGGAATCTGCTTTGGGTTTATACCAACTTAAAATAAGTGAAATATAGAAAAGTTACTTCAATAAAGCTCTATTTCTTTGGTATCATTTTGAGCTGTTATATATACCAAAGCCAACATGCATTGTTATAATTATGATTTTACATAATTTGATGTCTTTTTAAAAATCTGAGAAACAAAAAAAGAGCAAGTATGTATTTATAGGCTTTGTGATATTAACTCTCTTATTTACCATTTCTAGCTTATTTCTTTATTCCTGAGATTTATGTTACCATCTGGTGTCATTTTCATACTTCACCATAGTTCTGCTTCTACCTGTCCTCTGCCCTGTTATTTTTAAATATATTGCATTTCTCTAAGTCCTGCTACACAAATATTTATATATATATATATATATATATATATATTCATTCATTTGCAGTTTTACCAATTGCTTTTAAATCAGTTAAGCACAGAAAGGATAAGAGATATGCCATGTACTTTCTTTTATAATTATTCTTTCTTTTATAATTATCTGAAAACTTATCTTTATCAGTGCTGCTTGATTTTTACAACTATAGTCCATCATGTTGGTGATCAGGGCTTCAACATATGAATTTGGAGTGGAACACAGACATCCCACCCATAGAATCTGTTTACTTTTAGTTATTTAAATGTATTTGTACAGCAGCTTTGTAATTTTTGTCTGTTAAGTCTGGTACCTGGAATTTCTCAGAGTTTCTCTTGCATGTTTCCCCTCCTCCCCATGTATGAATTGCATTCTCCTATTTTTATGCATGTCCCATGATTTTTTATTTTGTTGAAAATTTGGCATTGTAGATAATATACTATAAAACTTCTAAATAGAGAGACTCCCTAGGGCTGCTGCTGTTGATTTTTTGTTAGCTTGGTGACTTGGATGGACTATTTCAATGAAATCTATTTCCCCTGAAGTGTGTAGTCTCTGATGTCACACATCACAGTGTATCCTTGGACCTGTCTGTAGTCACTTGTTTTCACAAGCGTCTCTTTCTTTACCTTTTGTTAAGAAATAAAGGTTATGTAGGTTAACCCATCTGCCTCTACTGGTAATACACCTAGTTATTAGCTTCCATTTATATAGTCTGCTGTTTGCTCTACTGTATTCAGGAATGCTCCAGAGCATAAATTGCTCCATAGTCTGATCTGATTAAATTCAGACTCCTTTGTAGGGTTAGTCTTGATTCCAGCCTTTGAAACTTGTTCAGACTCAAAAGGAATCTTCTTAGCTGTCTCATTTCCTGTTCTTTTCTCTGCTGAACTTCTAGCTTGTCTATGATTTAGCTTGTTGCTCCCTTAGAGCTATTAACCTCTGCTATCTATTAAATTGCTTACCACCAGACTCTTCACTGTTTTCAAAAGCAACAATAGGCTTGAACTTATCTAGTCTCTGTTTCAAATAGCTTCAGTTTGTGTGGAGAGAGCTACAAGAGCACTATGTTTTTATGCCCTGCCTCTACTCCATGGACAAACCTTTGCCTCACTGTTCTGCAGCTGTGAGCAGGGAGACTGGCCTACTTCTTTGCAGTGAAAGCTTTGCTTACATGTAGGGCATGGAGTGGGTATGGCGACCTCTTGCCTTGTCTCTCTTTCCTCCTTTACTGTTAAGCAAGCTGGAGTGAGGGCAATGGAGACCCAGTAGTCTCAAGCTGCCACACCTCCAGACTTCTGTCCTGGAAATGAAGACTTGGTGTAGGAAGGAAACCTCAGACTTCTCACTTGCTTCTGTCTGGATAGAACTGCCACACAAAGCTGGGGAGGATGAGTAATTCTGGCACCCAATCTTGAGGTAAAGTATTTCTGGAGTAGGAACTGGGAGAGAGGAGACCTCTGGCTACTTGGCTATACTCACATAAAGTAGAGTCTCTATCCTGCTATGCTGGGGATAAGCAGTAGTGGGTCTTGGCTTAATGTCTCAAACTCTTAATGTTATTACAAAGACTAATAAATGTTTCTTCATTTGATGTGCTCCCTTAGAACATATTCTAGAGACTCTAAATAGTTTGGGCTTTTAAATAATTTTTACCAGTTATATCTGTTTGACATGGGATAGGGTTACAGAGCTCCCTACATGGTGGTTCTGGAATTGTCTTCAGAGTACTAAGTTTTTTTTAATTTAGAGTTTACCTCCTTTGTAAAAAGAATAAAATAGATCTCCTTACATAGGAGAAGATGCTTTGAGGACAAAGCCTTCTTCAAAATCAAAATTTAGCAATTTTCTCTTACGTGGAAGATCTTTCTCAGATTTATTGTTTACCAGAAAATCAAAGCTAATCCAAAGTGATGTCTACAGTGTTCTGAGACATGAAAAGTTTTTCAGCTTCTCCTAAAACATTTTATAAACGATTGACATTTTAATTTAAGATTAACCCCAAAAATGTGTTTAGTTACACATATATACATACATAAACACACAGAACCCAAATATAAATAAAAGGAAGCTGTTAAGAGGTGATTATTGTCTTGGAATACCACTTTATATTTCCATAAAATATAAAGAATTCACTGAAATTCCAGATCATTCTTATTAAATTAAGTAATCTAATATAATTTAATCTATAGCCACTGGAGGGCCATTTCATTCACCTACAAGGTAAAGTCTATGTCTAATAGAAGTTTAGGTTACAAAGTAACATTTAAATTGCACTTAGCAAATGTGAACTGGACTGGGGACTATTTAGAAATCAGTATTTGTGCTCATGTATAAATGGTCACTCACCTTCAGATATGAAGAGGGCACTTATTTATATCAGAACTGTTATCTATTATCACAGATAAAAATGAAGTTATAATTCATTCCAAAGGCCTAACAGAAGACTTATGAAGGTGCCTTTTGCCTTACTTCAAGTCATTGTGATAAATAACAATGAGCACAAAGACTGTTTGAGACCAGGAGTTTGAGTCCAGCTCAGGCAATGTAGTGATATCCCATCTCTAAGAAAATTAAATAAACAAACAAATACGAAATAACAATGATGCTTTAATGATCATAAAATCAGAACAACCCAAGAAGAGAGTTTTTGAAAACCAAATCACCTGAAGAATTTTTGCATTGAACAGAAAACAGGAGGCAACACAGAGATCTACCAAATAAGAAATCCAGAGAAGACTGATAGTCATGCCCATTCAATATTTAGTAGAGGAATTTAGAACATAAATGTTCTATTACAAATAATTACTCAATTTTGTCCCTTCTTTATAATGTCAAATGCCAGAGTGTTTCTCATATTCTCAAGCTACCCACATTTTCTTATCTCCTGCTCCCTCATCATGCTTACCATCTAAGCAGAATGGCCCATCATATGCAGAGAAGGCACAATCACACATGATCCCTCTGTGTTTCTCTCTGCATCTCCCTCCATTGTGACATAAGTGTCCATAGCTGCTGCAGTGTCCTGCACACCCTGGCTCCACTCCTGGCGTCATTGTGGCTCTTTCTTCCAGATCCAGGGCCATCCCATTCAGCTGCAGGGCTCGAATACAGCCGAGAAAGCCTCTCTGTCTGGTGGCTGTTCCCCCTACAAGGGAAACACTGAAAATAGAAATGTGTTCCTTGGTATTTTATTCAGAATTTTATGTCTATGTCAAACTCAGGCCTTACAGAGAGTGGCAAAAATTGCAATTTGTCAAAAAAACATTGTAAACATAGAAAATTTTGAAAATATAAATTGTTGCCAGATATCATGAAACTTTAAATGACATTGAATAAAATATTGATATAACTTTTAAGTAGTGAGTTTGGCAAATATTCAATTTAAAAATATTTAACTACAGTTAAGAAAGATTTTTATTTTAGTTTCTTTACACAGACAAAATATAAACCACATCAATATAATTTTGCTTTAGTTTCTGAGCCATAATGTGCACTGAAATGGTTAGACATGAACTTTGAACATTTTTATGATAATAAGAATATATGTAAATTCCTTATTTTGATTAATCCTCAAAGTGGGAGAAGAGATTGAGAAGCAAAGAAAGGGAGGTTAGGAGAGGTGAAACCATCTTGCAGGGTCTCATCTAAGCTGTCCCCTATTCCATCTGCTCCTCTCTGAGGCACAGAAGTAAATATTAACTTAATAAGATATACATTTATATTTCATCATGCCCAACTTGAATGCTCAGGAAACTATTTAGAGAGGTTTACACTTGTGTGTGGACAAACACCATTATGAAGGTAATAATTCTCCATGTCTGGAATATAAAATTACCTGGCTTTGTGGAAAATGCAGATTCTTGAGTTTCCTTCCAGAGATTCTGATTTGGTGGGCCTATGGGAGTGGCCCAAAATCTGAATTTTCTTTTTTTATTGTTTTTTAGAGATAGGGTCTCACTCTGTCACCCAGGCTGAAGTACAGGAATGCAATCATAGCTCAGTGCAACCTCGAACTTAGGGGCTTCCACCTCAGCCTCCTGAGCAGCTAGTACTGTGGGTACACACTTGGCTAATTTTTCCTATTTTTTGTTCAGAGACAGGGTCCAGCTATGTTGCCCAAGCTGGTCAAACTGGTCTTAACTTCCAGCCTCAAGTAGTCTTCAGGCTTCAGCCTCCAAAAATGCTGGATTACAAGCATGATCCTCCACATCCAGCTCCAAATCTGAATTTTCAACCAGCTTTAAGGGTAATTCTGAAGCCAGTGTGATACATCCAGTTTCATAAACTTTATCACAGTGTGAATTCTTATTCTAGCTGAATTTTTATGCTAACTTTGTTCCTAGGCATTCTATTAAAAAATCCCCAGGGTTAGAAGTAAGAAGATCAACTTCCTTAATTTGACTCATCTGTGTGTTCCTCCTTTCAGGTAGTTTGATGGCTTCAAGTCCTTGAAGAGGCCTCATTCACCCTAATATGAGAACTAACAATGCTCGAAGTGAGGTTTTAGGGAGCCCTGGTATACACAGTATACACCTCTCTCCACACACACACACACACACACACACACACACTCACACATTACCACACTCACACAGACTTGTGTAGTATTCAGTATCCAAAAGTTGTATGTATCCTCCTTTAAAGTAGGCAATGTGATAATTTGTGATTTATTTCAGTTTTTAATTGGATTGTGCTTGGCTCCTAAATTAGAATAGAGTATTTTAAAAAGTTAAATAAGAGAGTAAGTAAGCAAACTAAAGGACAGATTTCCGTGACCCATAGCAATGGCCCTGTTTATAAACAAAGGCAAGTGAGGAGACCACGGCAGGAGGGAGGGCAGACTGGGGCTCCTGGAAGCCTTGTTCAGGAAGACACACTACACTGCTTCTGCTGACCAGGTCTTCTATGCTCTGCTCTTAGCAGACAACTGGATGACTTCCGTCCTAATTATAACTCCACTGAGAGGTGAAACTGAAGGAATGGATAATTAGAAATTTTATCACACTAATAGTGTTGACAAAATTTAGCTGTCAAAAATGTCACAGATGTCAATCTTTTGTAATATGAATGATGCACGTGTGGGGCTAAGCTATCATATACTTAGACCTCTCTTGCTAGTTGCTTATTCCACCCTCTGATACTTATTTATTCTGTAAACATGTGACAATAATACCAACATGATGAGATATTAAAGGAAAAATACACAGCAACTTCCTGGAACCAACTAGGTTAGTAATAAATAGTGCCAATAGTAGCAGTTGTTTGCAAGTGTTGCCATTAATACTTTATAGTTCTGATTTTCTCTTGGCCCATCTCTACCCCCACATCAAGTTCAATTATAAACCAATAGCACTCACCAATAAAGAGCTGGCTGTTGAGCTGTAAACGGACGTGCCCATCCACAGGTGCAGATTGCATCTTTTGAGGGAGCTGGTCAACTTGAAGAGATGCTCCTTTAACGTTCCTTTCTGCCTTCACCTGGTGCCACCGATTGTCATTAAAGGGAATGGGTGACTGCACCGTAACCTCACAAGGCCCATTCCCCACATCAAAGGAAAAGGTTACTTCAGTGGGAGCTGGAAATATTATATATAAACACTGCTCAAGTTAATTCAATGTTCATTATAAAAGGGAACAATGACATTGATACAGAAAAATGTTACTCTGAGTTGAGGGGAAGAATAAAACCAACGCAAAACTGATTTTAACATATTTATCTTCACCATTTACTCTTTTAATCTTGCTAAGTCCTCAATAGTACAGATATGTACCCATTGTTAAAACCCCGAATACTATTTGTCTTAGACACTTACAATCTTAGACAATTACTTAAGTAATTTTATTTTAAAATGGCCCAAAGCCTCTTTTGATTTTAAAATATTAAATTTAAATTTTGACAATAATAAATTAAGCTTTGGGCACTTGAAAAGCAATACATCTTGTTAAATAGTAATTCAGTAAATGATTGGATGTGTTTGGTGTACAGCTCCAACTGTACTCAGCTATATTCAAGAGAAGACATGACATTTTAATGAATTTTTATATGTTTTATGCCTCATAGTTTTATTTCTTTTAAAAATAAAAATAATTAAAATCATAGAATATTAGTACTTGATAAAACTCAATTGTAAAGTAAGGAAGGCAATACTTTGAAGTTTTGTTCCATTAAAGCATTTATTGATAGTAATGGTGATCCCATCATTTGGAAAATGTGGGTGACTTACCACGCAGCTCAATCCTGATAAAGTCTGTGATCCCCAGATTCTCCAGGAACACTCCAGAGGAAACTGTGGTCTTAAAAAAGAAACTCAAATCAGCAGTGAGTTCTCCATGGAAAGTAGGGAAATGAAGGTATGAAGTCTCTGTATTGAAGGAAGCTGAATTCCAAAATGACTCTGTTTACAAAAAGAAAAAGACAAAAGGAAAAAAAAAGTCATGAAACAAAAATAATATTTACATTTTACACTTACAGGATTCTTACTGCTACATATATTAATTATATGCATGATGCTTTCCTGGGAATTCTGAACATTCATGTCATGTAGTCATGACATCAACCACGAAATGGAGATTATCTGGAGGATCAGAATTCAGTGTTGAGAAAGGCTAAGGAGGCAAAGCAAAGGCAGTGAAACCAGTGATGAGACGACACCAGCAGAGCAAAGGAGGTGCCGAGACAGGCGGGGGCTCAGAATCCTTTTGAAGTTAGAGGCCACAGAATTAAGTGATGAATTGGATGTGGGATGTGACAGGAAGAGGGGAGCCCAACATGACTCCAGGGTTTTCCATCTAAGTGGAATGGGGACTAATTCTGAAGAAGCAGAGTTTGGGACATGTTAAATTTGAGCTACCCATGAACATCCAGGTGGTTTGGATATAACTCTAGAAGCCAGAGCACAGACTTTGGTTTTCTGTCTTTCTCCCAAAGAAAACTGTCCTGATAATTTCATCCATAGCAAAAACAAACAAGAACAAAAAACTATGATTTTCCTTCTATTCCAGAATCCCTTGCATGTATTTCTTCAATAGTGAAACTGGAGAAATTTCAATAGTGAAATTGTCTCCTTAGTGTCCATTTTGGAATTATGGGTCAGTCTGTTCTGGTCTCTTTTATGACTTCTTATTTCTTTTTAGCATTTTTTAGTTGGATGTTCTTCAATTTGGAGGTGTCTGACATACTCATGATTAGATTCATGTTTTGTGTGTGTGTGTGTGTTTTTTTTTTTTTTTTTTTTTTTTTGTTAAAATTCCCTGAGAGGTGATTCTGTGTTCTTCTCTGTCAGGCAGTGCTGTGCTGATTAGCCCCATTACTTGTCCTGTTTGCTTTGATTGCCTTGTGAAGTGGTATTTGTCAAATTTCTCCAATGTGAAGCTACTATTTTTCTCTTTGTAATTCATCCATGGAAACAACTTTACCCACTTTTTAAAAACTGTCATCCACTGGTTTTATAATTCTTTCATAGTTCTTGATTAAATTATTATTATTATGGCTTCCAGTGGCAATTTTCTAAGTTCTTTTTCCCTTCTACATTAATTGGTTGGCGTTCCTCTGTTAGAAGAGCTTTTCTCTTGACTTTCCTTTTATTTGTTTCTTTAAATTTATGTTGCTCTTGGATTTCCATTCTATTCAATGGTTTATAATATGTAACTCATTTTGATGCTTAAATTGTCCCAAATGTGGTCAATAGGGGCTCCTTTAAGCTGACTGTCATGTCCTTTTAACAAGTTCCCATTATTTTTTGAGCTCATTTTTACTTTTTTTTTCACAAGATTATACGGGTTCACCTTATATTTTCTCTGCTTCCTCTCTGGAATCAGCCATTTCTCCAAGAAGTCGTGGTTTCTTTTAGTGGAGAAAATGGTGTTGGAAAGCCCAGGTCTACATGTTAGATACCTCTTTGCTACTAGGGTATCATTGCTTCTAGGTCCATGGGTAGCCAGAGCTATGCAATTTGTATGTTTGTATACTGCACATGCACTGCACACACACACATACTGTGTTTATTCCATATTTATCTATTTATATCTATTTATATATTAAAATACATGAGTTCTTGCTTATATCTCTATTTCCAATCCAGTATCACAGGGTTTATTTTAGTTTTCCTCCTTTCTATGTGTACAACTACCTTCTCAGAGAAAATGAGCTCCCATCATGCTCAACTGCTTTGTATTTGTTGATTCCCCAGCATGTAACTAGTATCCTGACCCCAGTGGTCAATTCCTTCACCCCATCCCTGGAGACCTTGCTGGCTCCAGCTACCCAAGGGAAGACAAGGAAATCAAGAAATATTGTTTTAAAGAAAACAGAGATGAAAATAAGAAAAGGGAAAACGAAGGAAATTTTGCAGCAGGGGATATTTTAAATATCATGCATGCCTTTTTCATACCCTCAGAAGGTGAATGAATGAAATATCATAAAAAGTCTCTCAAATATACTCACATGTGGAGAGAAATGAAGGTCTAAGGTGAGTTTCCAGAGAGGAAATAATCTTAAAAGTGCAGAGTCCCTACATACCATCGCTTGATGCTAAAATATAAACAGGTGTGTGCATGGGGAGAAGCTCCAAATTTTTAGGGGCTAATGCTGAATTGTGGAAAAAATCTGAAGCCTGTAGATACCCTAGCACATGTATAGGATATGCTCTCCATGTTGTGATGTGACAACTGATGCAAGGCTTTTTAAATAATTATTGAGGATAAAACAGTACAGAGACAGTGAACCAGATACAACTTAACAGACCCCTCTCTCACCAACTCAAGATCTTAAATTATGTAAAAAAAAAAAAAACTGATAGAATGACAGACTCTAGTCCTGTGATTATGGTTCAGAAGGGACAGAAATATACATTTGATTGTGAAGAGACAGATGTCAAGAAGAGTTCAACTTATTATATATAAATAAATTAAATGTCTGAACTATAACAAGATAAAGAAGCATAGCAACTATGCAAACATACCATGAAGGAAGAAAAAGAAGGAAGGAGGGAAGGAAGGGGAAAAGGAAGAAGTACACAGAAGGTAGATTGAATGGGAGGAAAGAAGGACATGAAAGTAGATCATAACACACAAAAGTGAAAAAAAAAAAAAAGATCCAAAAAACACAACCCAAGGGAACGAAAATCCTTGTAAGAGTTGCACAGTATAGGAATAATACAACACAAATTCAGCAAAACTAGAGCTAAAGGATTAACTAATTTGAAAATACAAAACCAAATCATTGCTGAAATAATAGATAAATAAGAAATATCCAGACATGGAATTAATACAGGTACTATCTAATGACTGCAAGACTTAATGATAATCACATTGAATGCAGAGAAGGACAAGGATATTAAAGCGATTGGAGAAAAAAGAAAACATACAGAAGGCGAAGGAAGACAGGTCAACACAAAGTCCCAGATGCAGAAAATTCAACAAATGAAACAGAAAATGTATTTAAAGCATCATAATGGGCCCTGGAGTTTGAGAGGCTGCAGTGAGCTATGATGATGTGGAGGCACTCTAGCCTGGGCATTCAGTAAGACCTCTCTCCACAAAAAAGCATTCAGACTGTTTTTCTTAAAGGAGAACTGGTATCAGAATATTTAGGTCAAAATAAGCATGCTTTATCTTAGGAAAAATTAACACAACATAATGAATGCTGACGCATATTCTGGGTAAACTTTGAAATTGAAGGATAACATGTTAATCAAAAACTACGAAGAGTCTGAGATTTCACCCTACTTGCAAGCTAACAATTTAGCCTGCTACAATTTCATGCATGGTTACAGAAAACATCTTTCTGGGTCAGTGTCAAGGAACTTTGCTATAGCACAGCAGGCAGCAAGAGCATTAGAATATTTGCAACAGTTCCCTTTATAGCCAAATCTCAAAACAAAGCGATGTACGGGCCGGGGTCAATGCTAAGTAGATTTGCATCTCAGATGAGGAGCCCATCTGACAAGTGTCCAGGACCTTCTGAGCAAGTAGTAAACAAACCAGTCCCCCTCCTCTCTTGGGAGTGAGCAGTCATTGGCAGAGATACTATATACTCCTTAGTTGCCTATTCGGTTTCACAGAAACTGCTTCATTCCGGAGACACTGTGCAGTTTGGCACACCTGCAAGAACTTGCAGGGATGCTCAGGGTCCACACTGGACTATCCCTCTCAGCAGCATCCTCCACATACTGAGGCAGAGAAGTAAATCAAAATAGATTTAGTCCCAGACTTCTCCACAGCAACAGAAAAAATGCTAGTGTGAAAAAAGACAGTATCAAAGCTTTTCTCAGTGAAATAAGGTTTTTTATATCTGGCTCAGTTGCTGTTTTTATGTACTAGGGCAGATCCTCGCAGACTTGAAAGAATTCTGGGAATGTAGTGCCCATAAACCCTGGGTGGGTGAGGGAAAACTTAATCATGGAATCCAATCATGAATGACAACACTGCAGTAAAAAAGATTAATACAACACTCAGAACTGTATAATGATGAAATAATATGTACCAAGGTCCACTACAGTTGTCTGAAGAAGGGCTAATGAATAAATATCCTCACAAACTGAGCAAATACTTCACTTAATGACTGTTCTGGAAGAAATAAAATAAATGGACAATAAATCCAGCCAACCAAGTAACAAGTTAAAACAAAGATAACTCATTCTTTATAATGAATTATAATTCACTAATTCTTCAGTAAGAAAATATCGATCTTCAGTACAGAGTGTTTTCATAATACCTGTGCTTTTCTGATATCCATCCTGGTCCCAGCACTGCCACCAATTTTCTCTCTGGCCAAAACAAGAACATTCATCTACTCTTTTATAACCAAAACATGTTATGAAAAGAAAGCTTTCTTCTTGCCACTTACTGTCCCCCTGGCAGAGCAGCGGCCCCAGGCTATAAGCTGCTTCTGAATTCAGTCGGCCTGTGTCTGTCATCACAACCTGAGTGACCGGCAGGTGCTCCTTTTGGGAAAGGACTATTGTGTCACTGGTCCTAAAAAACAACAACCAAAATCCTTAAAATTATCCTGATTAACATACTGATAAAATTAGCTACATTCTCTTATTGTGATTTGAAATCAACATTAAAAGACTTAAATGAACACTTAAAAACATTTTCAATATTTTGAGAGAACAGAGACTGATGAATCTAAATCGAGATTTGGCGAGCTGTATCTGTACAGAGCCTCACAGTAAGGGATTTGGGCTTCACGGGCCTCATGGCTTCTTGTAGTTACTACTGAACTCTGCCTCTGGCATATGAAAACAGCCACAGACAACAACAAACAGGTGTGGGCATGTTATAATGAAAGTTTATGGACACTGAAATTTGATTTTCATATAAGTTGTACATGTCAAGAAATATTCTTCATTTTTTCAACCATTTAAAAGTGTAAAAAAAAAAAAAAAATAGCTCATGGGCCATATAAAAACAGGCCATTGGGCTGGATTTGACCAATAAGCAATAGTTTCCCAACTCCTGACTCATTTGCCAATTCCTGATGTAAATGACCAGGGAGGAGAAAGGGGGCAAACACAGAAGAGTGGTCATTTTGATTTTGGAAGCATGGGACATTTTAACAACAAGTAAGTGTATAATGTCTCTTGTAAAATTAGTCTCAGGGTAATATCTAAATGATTGTTAATTATAAATATAAGTAGATTTAGATATTTATTTAGACACTAGATTTAGATATTTATTTCACAGAATATTAATTTATCATCATTTTTTAAATTCCTTTTATGGGTACTTAGTATTTCTTGTTTTGCTAACTTTATAAGTTGGAAAAAACAAAACAAAACAACAAAAAAAACAGCTCCATAGGTTCAAAACCAAAATAAATACAACATCCTTAGAAGTAAACACAGACTAATGTATGTGAATATGAGAAATGCTGTCTCCAGACACCGAGTCGACATACACTTGGTGCTCACCTTCTATTGGGCAAGCACTGTGTCAGGCACTGAGAGCATAGAGCAAAAAATACAATATCTGCTCCTTAGAAGCACACAGCCTATTGGACACCATGAATATGAGTTGTCATCATCATCATCATTCATGTGCAAGTGACTGGGAAAATAATTGCACAGTACTCTGGCCCTGGAGAAAAAGCTGAGAGACCCGGAGGTCCTGGTTCCAGCTATGAACCTATTTCCTCTCTGACCAAAGTAAAGGAATTTGTCTATTCTTTTGCAAAAAATACTTCTATGCTTATATTTATACTTATATTTATATACCTATGCATATATATGAAGTAATAAGGTATAATATCCCTTGGCCTCAATTGCATGTGTATAGACAAAACATTTACAGACAAAGCATTCTTAGCCCAGTTCCTTAGTCTGGTCTAAAATCTAGTAAATACTGTTTTCTTTAAATTGTTCTGTTCCCAAACTTCCCTTGGTTTGTATTTGTGGTAAAAGGTCAGAATAACTAATATTAATCAATGTGATCATTTTGTATTTGCAAAACAAATTTTTCTGAATAAAAGAACTTTAATTGATATATCATGGTTATACATATTTCTAGGGTACATTTGATATTTCTTTACCCATGTGCAATGTGTAATGATCAAATCAGGGTAACTGGGACATCCAAATATTTATGTTTGGAACATGTTAGGAGCATTACAATTTTTTTTCATGTTAGGAACATTACAATTCTTTTTTTGTGTATTTCTTGAAATATACAATAAATTATTATTAGCTTTAATTTCCCATTGTACTATCAAGTATGAGACTTATTTATTTCATCTAACTGCATTTTTGTACCCATTAACCAACTTCTTTTATAAAAGACTCTTGGTATCAAAATTTCAAATTTAAAAAGACAGAACTAAAATAAAATGACTATATATATAAATTTGTGGTTTTGAGGCAGAGTCTCACTCTATTGCCCAGGTTAGAATGTCATGGCCTCAGCCTAGCTCACAGCAACCTCAAACTCCTGGGTTCAAGGGATCCTCCTGCCTCAGCCTCCTGTAGGCACCTGCCACAATGCCCAGCTAATTTTTCTATTTTTACTAGAGATAGGGTCTCACTTTGTTTAGGCTGGTCTCAAACTCCTGACCTTAAGCAATCCTCTTGCTTTGGCCTCCCAGAGTTCTTGGATTACAGGTATTAGCCACCAAACCTGGCCAAATGACTATATTTATAAGATTTTTATCTTGTAAAAAATTCAGCAATATAAAGAGATATAAATTAATATGAATTAAAATATTAGAAAATAATAAAATATTTAATGGTAAAGAAAGATAACCTTCCTCTAAAAAATTATTTCTAAAGTTAGACTACAATTCCATTTCCTTACCTAGTTATTTTATGACTCTGTTACTCATGTTTATGCATATAATGGGGCATGGATTATCTAATATTGTCACCATTCAGCTTTGGGGTAGACAAATGGTAGACAAACTAGAAATATGCTTCTGGGGAATGAGGCAGGTCAGTCTGGGAAATTTTTTATTAATGTAGAAATAACTATTTTAGCTTCTGTAATTGCCATGTTAGCAAGATAACCTAGAAAGGAAATAAAATTCTATTAGCTATTACTGGAGGATGCTTGAATTTTAAAGATCCATTTTGCATTAAAGCTGCACATTTCATTTCATTTTTAACACTGAAAGTGGCACAAAGTACTGAGAATGTGTAATGGGTATCCATAGTGCATCGCAGTTGCATTAGGGCATATATTATAACAAGGTTTTTTTTTTCTTCCAGTTGTCTCAGAAAGACTGGTGTTCTCAGGATGAGCATGAGGATGGCCAACATTTTCCACCAGTTTCTTACTGGTATAGACAGATCGCAACCTTTGCAGATTTGTCATAGGTACCAGACGTCCTCAAAACTTCCTAATCTACAGGGGTTTCTCATTTTTCTTTGTTTCTTCCTATTATATTCTGAACTGTATACTGTAGGCTAAACTTGGGGATAGTGCATTTGAAGGTACAATAATTTCTTATAGAAGTATTAAAAATTCAGTGAGAGCATCTCACTTTTCACTTGAAAGTTTCTATTGCATGTGGCACCTGTAGTTCAAAGGGGTAGGGCACTGGCCCTATATGCCAGAGGTGGCAGGTTCAAACCCAGCTCTGGCCAAAAACTGCAAAAAAAAAAAAAGTAAGTTCCTGTTGCTTAAGAAATTATACTTTCTTACTTATGAAGTGCAAAACCTTCCAAAAACTACTACTGATTGTTTGCCAGGAGAATTCATTTGATGTAAAGCACAGCTACAAATTGGTGAACAGGGTTGTTAAGAAAGCTAAAAGGGAGAAATGTTGAGTCAACTGTAAGTTTTATTGATTTTTCAGGTGGAGTAGGTAGAATTTTTCAGGTAAAATCATTATGATCCTTAACTAACCCACTTAAAAAAATTCCAGGCTCTCAATTTCTGTTTAATTGGTTGATCTGCCTATTGCTTAGCTGGTTCAAGCAGCATAAATCAAGACTGCAATGTAATGTGTCTAAATAGGATTAGTCTCTTCCCCTGGTTTTTCAGCTTAGAAATTATCTTGCTTATTCTTGCACTCTTAGTTTCCCTATTAATTTAAAATCAGCTTGTTGTAATCTATACAGATAAATAGAACAGTTGGTATTTATTTGGAATTTCATTAAATTTAGAGATCAATTTGTGGACAATTATATCTTCAAAAGAGAATTTCTCAACTATTGACAGAATTATTGCTGTTTTAGACTAGATGACTGACGTTTTGTGGTGGGAGCTCTCCTGTGTATTGTTAGTATCTTTTTTTTTTTTTTTTCAATTGTTTGGGATTCATTGAGGGTACAAAGAATTAGGTTATGCTGATTGAATTTGTTAAATAAAGTCCCCGTTACAATTTTGTGTCCTGCCCCCAAGAGGTGTGCCATACACCATACCCCCCTTCCCCTCATTCATACCATCTCCCTTCTTGCTCATTCCCCTCTGTGCATTGTAGTATCTTTAACAGTGGCCTTGGCTTCCACTTACTACAACCAGTAGAAACAATACTTTGTAACAAAGAAAAGTCTTCAGACAATGCCAAATCCAAACACCCCCAAGGGACAAAAATTAGCTTTGGTTGAGAACCACTGCTTTAAGATATTAAGTCATGCTATCTATGACAGTAGTGAACTAATCTATTCATTTGGTTGTCTTTTATTCTCTCAATAAAGTTTTCTAATTTTCAGAAAGGCCTTTCAGTCATTCCACAGAACTTCACATTTTTGTTAATACCGTGAATAATTTTAGTAGGTTTTATAATGATAATCATTAATGATATTATAAAAAGTCAAGTGATTTCTCAGTATTGACTTATTGCAAACACAGCAAACTCACTGAACTCTCATTTTTCCTGATAGTATTTCTTTAGATTATCTTAGATTTTCTGTGTTTACAATTATGTTATCTACAGTGCCTGACAGCCTAGTATCTTCTTTTCCAAACTTTTTCTTATTTCCATGTATTCCATGTATTTAGTTTCCTTTTCTGTCTCTAACTGGCACATATATGAGCTTTTAAGAACTACAGATTAGTTATCAATTTATAACAAACTGCTATTAAGGATACAGTTGCTACAATGACAATTCTCTAAAATCTGTTAAAATGCTCTGTACTTGCTTGAGAGTGATATATATTGTATATGAGTGTATATATTGCATACGGCTGCAATCTCGAATTTGTTCATTGTAGCATAATAATCTTATCTGTTTCATTTGTTGATTCTCAAAAATTTTATGTTAAATTATCCTGCTATTTTGGATAATGTGTCACTTTCTCTTTGCATATTTGTTAATTTTTTTCTTTATATATTTTAAACAGTTTCATGATGCACACAAGTGTAGTTAGAATTTTCTAGTGAAATAAGCTCAGCTTTAGATATCTTCTAATTTTATACCTAATAATGCTTTTTATCTTTGTCTCATATAATACAGCTATGTCTATTTGTTTTGAGAATTTGTATTTAACTGGAAAGTATCTTCCTTTTTTATACTTCCAACTTTACTGAGTGCTTGCTTATGTTTTAATTTTTTATAAACAAGCTATAACTTCTTTAAAAATCTAATACCATAATGTCTGTCTGGCATTTAAATGAACAGAGAATTCATTCACATTTATTGTGATTATTTGCACACTTGGATATATTTAAGCCATCTTATTTTATGATTTTTATTTTAGGAATCAAATTACTGTTTAGATATTTTATAGCTGAATCAACTATATTGACACCTGATCGATGATTGTAATTTTTTCCAAAGAAAGAATGCAGTCTACATGTTCTAGTTGTTTTCTGACAGTGTTTTTGAGTTGCTGATATGAATCAGAGATTGAAAACATTTTCATTATAAGACCAAGAATAACCTCAAAACAACTTCTATAAAAAGATGCATGAAATCTACATGAGAAAATTCTTATGCTCAAAGGAAAGCTTAAACTATAATTTTCAAATCCTTGAATTCTGTGTGTTAGTTGTTTCAGTGTGGTCTACAGAACACTTGGATCTTAAAGCTTTAGTATTGTACTAAAGAAGGGTTAAAGGAATATGGGAAATGGTTGATTTCACAAAATAAACATACTCCTTTTATGCTGAACCTCTCAGAGTTCTAACATGTTAGTGTTTACTGTGAATTTCTAAAAGAATAATAGACTATGTAACTTTATATTCCAAATCTATCATAACAAAGATTTGGAGGAATTCACCTCTGAGTTGCTGCTGAGTATATGAATACTTGATTGATTAATTAAATTAAACTTCAAAAAGACTGATATTTGATTTCCAGTAGATGGAAAACTTACCAGGTGTTTCTATTTTGAGAAATACAAAATGCACATTACATGGTATTTACCATGAAACAGTAAATCCTTGGTCATGAAATTTAATCTTTAGATTAATTGATGGTATTTCATCAAAACATATTTTTAACTTGCTTGAATATACTTTAATCTAGTTACCTTTTTGTACCAGCTTGTCTGATATTTAATTACCTATGCATAATTAAGGAATAACAACTACATTTTTGTGCAGGGAAATAATGTGGAAATCACCATTCATTCCGGTCAGCATCGCAGTTGCAGTAATATTGAGAATCAATGCAGTTCCCTTCTAATCCGCAAGTACACTTTTGAGCATCAGATGGAGAACCTCCCCAATAAGTGTGTGTTTCATTGGTTCGTCCAACCCACCAACTCAGTGGGGTTCCATCTGAAAGACAAGCATAAGAGAGATGACATCTACTTTGCTCTTCACTACCACCACCCCAATACAGTTCCCTTTACTCTCAGGTTTAAAGGAGTGTGTGTGTGTGTGTGTGTGTGTGTGTGTGTGTGTGTGACAGAGAGAGAGAACGAGAATATACTTTAGGAGTTATATTTCATTTCACCTCTGCAACAAAGATGGTTAGCATGCTAACCAGACTTTTCTCCTCAGTATTTCAAAACCTAGGCTTAAATGATTGCTATCTATTTTTCTTTTGTTAGAAAAGGTGTCCTTAATTTATTTGTACACGACATTACATACTCTCCATAGAAATAACATTAAAAATTTTGCCATTAAAATAAAACCACAGTAATTTATACACTAAAGATAAAATCTGTTTGAGATGATGAAATACTTACCAGGAAAATTTAATATTATACAAAGACACTGATTTATCTCAGGACATGTTTTTGCTAAGAACACTAGCTTTGTGTTGAACATTTGGAACGTTATGGTTCTCCCTGTCAGGACTCACAGTATTTTTAGAGGAAAGTATTTTTATTGGATTGGATAGAGTCTATTTGGTGGCTAAAGAAATGACATTGATAGGCCTTCTTCATGCCTAAGGTGACTCGTGTTCAAAAACAAAGTGCCCCTGCATCAGCTACAGCTCTGACTAGTGCAGATGTTTAGCACCATCCCTTCCTCAGCACTAGCAATGATTGACAGAGCCAGACACTGACTTAATTCTGTCTGTACAATAGGATAAGTGTACATTTCATAGTGAAGACAGAACAATTATAAAAGCAAGTGTGTAGATCATCCTTCTTAAAAAAGAGAAAGGGGGTGAGAGGAGACAAATTGCAGTTATCATGGTATTAGGGTGAGAGAAAAATGAAAGTGGATTAATTCAATCATATTTTCAAGCATGATTGACCATTTGGTGCTGTTTTTTTTCAAATTCATTGGTTGTTATCATTGGGCCCTGAATTGGAATCTGGAACTTATGATAATTTCTACCTTATCATGAATTACAAGTTAGTTACAACTCATTCATAGGTAAGATATCGGCCTAAATAAAGATAAATAAATAAATATTTAGCCCAAATATTTATCCAATTCACTTTCCACTACTGCCACTCAACTATCTATTCCTCAGGAAAAAAAGGAAGAAAAAGAAAAAAAGGCAATTCTGGTAACTTTATAATGGAGTCAATATCAAGAATCTTTCAAAAATACATTGAAAGCTTGTCATTAGAAAGTAAAGATATTTAAAAAATAATATTCTTTTCTTATAATACTACTTAAAAAATTACTTACTTCACCAATAAACTTCCATAGATAAAAGAGAAAAACCCTTGATATCGTAATGCCTAAGTGTAAGTCTATGTCTAAGTCTCCCATATTCCCTACAAAATAGTAAAACATATATATTTTTAGTAATAGTAAATATCTTTAGTTCTGCTTAAATGTTTTTTAAATGCACTAAAGAATTTAGAGAACTATCAAAAAAAAAACTTAATGAGGAACTTTTGAACTGATAAGGATGGAATAGATTTGTCTGTTCCTGCTTCTCCCCACTAAGTTTAACTGTTTTAAAAAATTTTATCTCATTTATTTATTTATTTATCTTTATTTGGTAATATCAGGGGGTACACATGTTTTATTTACATACTTTGTTTCTTGTACAATTTGAGGTATAGTTATTAAGCATGCCCTTTACCCAGATAGTGTGCACTGTACTCAATAGGTGTGAATTTACCAGTAAGTATAAGTATAATTATAAAGCTGAAAAATGAAAAGAGGAAGGTTAACTGATTAGGACCCCAGGGCTGAAAGAAAACTCTGGTTTACATAGCATCTTACAACTCACCACCTAATAGAAGAAGGCAACCACATAACTGGTGTTCTCTGATCCCCAAACTAACAACATAAGGTAGCCCAGAGAGGATCTTTTCTCCCTCATCTGGGATAGGAGTTCTACTGACATTTCATTGTGAAAATTGGCCAAAAAAAAAAAAAAAAAGGAAAGAAAAAAATGGCAAAGGGTTTAAGTGGAAATCAAACTGATGATAAGTGCTCGGGGAAACACTTCTCTTCTCCAGAGCCTGAGACTTCATAGCCTCACAACAGACCCTGAAAGATCAGTAGGCACCAGGAAAAGATATTGCATAATGATAAATGTTTGGCCTGGCAAGCATTCTCTACTTCTCAGATGCAAGGGGAACCTACCATGACAACCACAAGCCCTGGAATACCCTTCACCCCAGTGGGCCCATGCTGCCCTCCAGCCACATAGAGGCCACACATCCCAAATTGGGGAAGCTCCTTCTGTCCCCTTAAGCGGCACCCACATGGAACGGTAGGAGCCCAAGCAGCACAAATAAACCAAACTGATCAAAATAGCCTAACAAAAGCCCTGAAAATTAGATCGTCATTGAAACCATAGCCCATAAAAATAGGCTAAAACCTGAACATTAAACTTAAATAGGGTGACTGTCTGATAAAATAAAAATTTAAATGAGAACCAGAGTCTCCTCACATAATTGTTGAAAGAATCATCTAGAATATAATCACTGAGAAAATCACTCATCATGCTAAACTAGAAATCATAATTTTTTGGAAGGAGACAATCAGTTGATACCAACACTAAGAATGAATCCAAATTATCTGACAGAGATTTTAAAAACAACTTCCATAAAAATAAAATTCAACAAGCAACTGCAATTCTCTTAAAACAAGTCAAAAGAAAAGCTCAGCAAAGAAATAGAATTATAAAAAAATCAAATGGAAATTACAGAACTGAAAAATAAAATGATATAACTTTTAAAAACTCATTCAATGAGCTGAAGAATAGAGTGGAAAAGACAGGATAGAATCAGCAATCTTGAGGATAGTTCAACAGATTTTTATCCAATCTAATCAAGAAGGAGAAAAAGACTGAATATAAAAAGAACAGAGCCTCAGGAACCTACAAAAGAATAATCAAAAAACCAACATTTATGTCACAAAAATCACAAAAAGAGTGAAGAGGAAAGGGAGGTTGAAATATTAATAGTAATTGAAAGAACATTGGCTACAAAATTCCCAACTGTGGTAAAAGACAAATCCATGGATTCAAGAAATTGAGTAAATAAAAAAGAAAAAGATAAATCTAAGAAAACCCACAGTAAGATCTAGCATAATTGAACTTTCGATAATTAAAGACAAAGAAAAAATTTGAAAGCCATGTAAGAGAATAACACATTACCTATAAAAGAATGCTAATTTGAATGACAGCAGATTATTTATTTGAAATCATACAGAACAGGGGAAATGACGTCTTTTTTGGGGGGGAGGGCTAAAAGAAAAGAACTGTCAGCTACAAATTGTATATCAAGAGAAACTATCCTTTAGGAATAAAATGGAAACATCAACTTTTTAACACAAAAGAAAACCAAAGGAATTTGTTCCCTAAAGAATGAGCTCCCAAAAGAATGGGCTTCCAAAAGAATGAGTAAAGAAGAATGGATAAAGAATGGGTAAAGTTTTTCAAAAAGAAAAGAAACAATAAAAAGGAATCATGGAGCATCAGAAAAGAAGAAATAACAATGAAAAGTGCAGAAACATGGGTAAATATAATATACTATATTCAGAAGCAGAAAAGATAGAGGACCTAAAATGGAAATAAAGACTCCATATTTTATTGGAAGGACTAAAGTATTTAAGTTTATTGTGATAAGTAACATATGTATATTGTAATATCAAGTAATGAATAAGAAAATTATAATAATCACCATAAATATAAATAGTTAAAAAATAACAATTAAGAAGTAGAGATTGGCAGAGTAGACTGGGGGTGAAAAACCAAAACACGTGACATAACCAAGTGATATTTACAAGAAACTTCAAATTAAACAACAGAGGTATGTTAAAAGAAAAAGGATGGAAAAAGATACACCCTAGAAAATTAATTTTGAAAGAAAGCAGAATAGTTATATTAATATCTGATAAGACAGAATTTAGAACAAATGAAAATAATAGGAACAAAAAGAAACATTACCTATGATTTTTTAAAAAGCAGTCTTTTAAAAAGATTGTACATGATTATAAATGTGTATGCAACAAACAACAGACCCTCAAAAAAATGAAGCAACAATTGAGACATCTGGTTTCCAATCTGGCATCATGTAAGAGCTTGGAAGTCATAATTCCCATTCTCACAACAAGAAAAAGCTGAACTAAGTGAAAATCAGTAACTCTCCTTATTGATTAGAGAATTGAAGTCACTGGGCAAATATCTTCCCAGAAACTGTAGAGAAAAAAACCCAAGTGCCCATCAATCCACGAATGGATTAATAAATTGTGGTATATGTACACCATGGAATATTATGCAGCCTTAAAGAAAGATGGAGACTTTACCTCCTTTATGTTTACATGGATGGAGCTGGAACATATTCTT
>CAUYPK010169667.1:0-117219 GCA_963574355.1 Loris lydekkerianus
AATATTGATAAGTCTGGTAATATTTTGGGTATCAAGTTTTTCAATAGTCCAGTGGACATTTTTAATCCTTTCACCAGTGTGGAAGTTGGAGTTTGATCAAAAGTTTCTGAGTGAGTTTACTTTTGTGTTAGAGGATTGGGCTGGTCATTATGGCAGATAGGTCTGAGAATATCCTGAAGAGCTGGTTTGGTTATGGCAAATTTCTTCAACATATGAATATCATTAAAGTATTTAATTTCTCCATCATAAATTAAACTCAGTTTAGCTGGATACAGAATCAGGGGTTGAAAGTTATTTTGCTTTAGGAGATTAAAAGTCGATGACCACCCTCTTTTGGCTTAAATTTTCAGCAGAGAGATCTGTAATCATTCTAATATTCTTCCCTTTGTATGTAATGGCTTTCTTTTGTCTGGCTGCTTTGAGAAGTTTCTCCTTCATATTAACACTAGTGAAGTTAATTATGATATGCCTGGGGGATGTCTTATTGGGATTGAATCGTGCTGGAGTTCTGAAACTGTCTATTATCTGAATTTCAGAATCTCTAGGCATATCTGGAAAATTCTCTTTCCTAATTTCATGGAGAAGGGCCTCTGTACCCAGTGAGGTGAATTCTTCGGTTTCAGGGACTCCAGTAAGTTGGATATTAGCCTTCTTTGAATTATCCCAGAGCTCTCTAAGAGAATGATCCATTTTTGCTCTCCATTTCTCTTCATCTTTGAGAGTTTGGGAGCATTCAAATGCTTTGTCTTCAATGTCAGAAATTCTTTCTTCTGCTTGCTTCACTCTGTTAGTGAGGGATTCTACTTTCTTTTTCAGATCTTTGAGGGCTGCAAATTCTTGCTTCAGTGTGTCTAAGTTTTTGGTGGATTTGTCTCTAAATTCGTTAAATTCTTGAGACAACTTTTGAATTTCTCCTCGAATTCCTAATTCTGACTTTTGAATTGCTGCTTGAAGTTTTAATTCCAAATTTTCCTCCACTTTATTAATCTTGTTTGCCATCCAAATTCTGAATTCGATTTCTGACATCTCAGCCAGTTGTTTATGAATGGGATTTTTAATTGCTTCTGCCATATCTTTCCTTCGGGGGGGGTGGGGGGTGGATCTATTCTGGTTATTCATGTTACCAGAGTTTTTCCGCTGATTCCACCCCATGATTGTTTTACTCCCTTTGACTATTCCCCTGGAGCTTTGTCGAGGACCTTTACAGTGCTGTGGCCTGAGAAACTGGCGACCTATTTGGTGTGGTGGGGCTAAGTAGTTCTGTGTAGTTTTCAGCTTGTTTTTGTTCGACCTTAGTGAAACAGTTACTCTGAGTTGAAGTCTCAGCTGTGGAGAAATGTCAGCAATTAAGTCACCCCATCCACCACTGGCAACAATTGGAAAAGGAAAACCAAACCTTTCTACAACCACACACCGAGGGCACCCCCTGAATAATCCTCAGGTGGTTGGCTCAGTTCAAAAGGTCCAAATCAATTGTTTCAGTCACCACCTATCTCAGGTAGTAGAGTTTAAGAGGTCTCTGGGAACTGCATCACAGTGGTCTGGTGACTACTCTGATATGGCTTGCTCCAGTGCTTCGTGGAGTCAGAAGGAGCCACCCAGCCAATAGATCAGTCTGGGAAGGATGATGCCTCCTTCCTCACATTGCACCACTGTCACACCCGGTCACTGATAACCCTGCAGTTGACTGATTCAGTTGACTGTAGTGAACAGATACTCCAGGGGTTTGCACCTGTCTGAATCACAAGGAAATCTGCCAGGGCACTGCGCTCTGCCTCTATCTAGCAGGAGGAGGTGAGGCCTGACAACCTTGGTTGGGGGGTGTTCACTCAGGTCCAGACCCCCCCTGATTGAAGTTACTGGCAGTTCTATCCTGCTGCCTTCCTTTGTCTTCAGGCTGACAATCCCCTGAGGGCCAGGTGCGTCTTAGGCTCAGTAAAGCAGTCCTCTGGGTCAGCCCCACCCTGGGAGCTTCCCGGGTCTGTGAATCAGTAGGGCAAATCCTTTACTCACGGGTGGTTGCCGGCCTCCTCTGATTGCCCAGGGAGACTGGGGGTGTGGCTTCAGAATATCCAGGTGTGAGCCGTGTTGCTGCTGAAAGTCGGCTGCTGAATTGTGCCACTGGGAACTGCTGCTCTGGTGTGGTTCCCTCTCAGCCAACCGTCCTCTCCTCGCTCCCATGTCCCAGAGTCAGCGCTGACCACCTGCAGCTTAGGTGCTATCCACACCCCTCAAGAAATCACTCAAGAGTCTGGACTCCTAGGGGATAGGCCTCCAGACCTCAGAGTGAGAGTGGAGGTGAGTGCTGGGAGCTCAAGGTTGCAGGTGGAGAATATATACAGTTTTATACAGTTTTATGCTTGGCCATATTGCTGTTAAAAGACATGCCTCAGGGAACTGCTGTGGCTCGGTGTGGTTGCCTCTCAGCCGACCGTCCTCTCCTCGCTCCCTTGCCCCAGAGTCAGTGCTGACCAGCTGCAGTTTAGGCCCTGTCCACACCCCTCAAGAAATCACCCAAGAATCTGAACTCCTAAGGGACAGGCCTCCAGACCTCAGAGTGAGAGTGGAGATGAGTGCTGGGAGCTCAGAGTTGCAGGTAGAGAGTATATAGAGTTTTATACTTGGCAGGAGAACGCCAAGGCTCCCTAGTAGGGGAGGCAGGTCCAGTTTTTAGAGGGTTTCTCCCGTGGAGTATAGTGGGAGGACCTTTTAACTCTGCCCTTTTGTTTGTGGAACACTCCGAGCCATTCTTATGGGGGACTCCCATCCGCTTGGTGATGGATTTTGTACCTTTTGTTTGTATCCTTGTGGTTGCAGCTCACCACAGCGGGGTTGATGTGCATTCTTCAGCCTTCTCTCTTGATGCAGCTCAAATCCACCAGGTTACTTGCTAAATTTTTGTTTAACTCTCCTTCTGGATGGGCGCCTCCGTGGAAAGCTGGTTTCAGTCAGCCATCTTGTCTCCGCCCACCCTAGTGTATTCTTTCTAATTGGAAATATCTTAAAAGTCATCATTTGATTTTCTTTTGTAATATAGGTTGGCCCAATATAAATTAGAAAATTCTTAACATTGTCCACTGAAAGGGACCTTAAACTATAATACATTGACATCTTTTAGATAATCTTGGTAAGCATCTGGGTAAATGGTTGGAGGTCCCATATGTCCAGGTATTTTTCCATCTGAGAGATCCAGATGACCTCTGTCACCAAAAGATTAAATCCTTAACGGGACTATCCCCACCTTCTTGGTCCTTACTCCATAGCCCCTTCTCCCCTATGTGTGAACCTCTTTCATCATACACCAGGCCACCAGGGGCTGAGCCAAAAGGTGCCAAGTTCCTGCCCCTGGTGGAGGCTGCCAGTGGAGACTTTGTGCCTACACTAGCTCACAGGCCCTTCTCCCCATTGAGTTAAAACAAATCAAAACCAACTTAGGCTGTTACACTAATGAACCTGACCAATATGGAGGACTTTCAAAATCTGTGTTTGGATATGATCTTACTTGGAGGACCTTCAAATTATATTGGGACAGACTTTGATCTGGAAAGGGATGGACCCTAATAGACATTCAAAAATTTACAGACAGGCTCATCTCACAGATGAAAAATGCCCCACAGGGCATATAGCTGTGCCTGCTGCTGATCCTAATTTGATTATAATGACCAATCTCAATGGTGGGAAAAAGATCATTGTACATTATACATAAATTTTGTCTCCATATGGCCAGACATTAATTATGGGGCAGTGGCTAGTGTCATTTAAACCTTAGGAGAAAATCCTGTCATTCCTTTTCAGCATCTTATAGACACCTCACATTGCACTAGACCTTATAGACACCTCACATTACACTAGACCTTCAGAGTTAGGAGGGAAAGGTCATTTTGAAAGATAAGTTCTTTTTTCTTTTTCTTTTCTTTTTTTTTTTTTTGAGACCGAGTCTTAAGCTGTCACCCTGGGTAGAATGCCGTGGTGTCGCAGCTCACAGTAACCTCCAAATCCTGGGCTTAAGTGATTCTCTTGCCTCAGCCTCCCAAGTAGATGGAACTACAGGAACCTGCTACAACATCTGGCTGGAGAGATAAGTTCTTACCTCAATCAGCCTTATTCCTGTGATAACCCAGGTCATCTTGAACCAGACCAATCTAAAATAGCCTGACTGTGTCATTCAACCATTGTTCACTGATTACCACAGTCAAATTAATTAATGTATTCCTACAGTCCGAGTTTCTACAAAAAGATTCCAGGGCACTACCTGTTGGTAGTTGCTGCTCTATCTAATGCATTTTGTTGGGTTTAAGTTCTCCTGATTTTTGTTTCTTATAGTTATGGTGCGCCTAACCCATTGCATGACTAGAACTATGCTTTTTATAAAAATCTATGTATTTTTATTAAAACATTTTCACATGTTGTGATTCCTTCCATTGCTCATGAAGGTCATTTTTTATTTCCCTAAAGGTAGAGTCAAGATTTATCTTCAAGATAGCTCTTAAAAAAACAAAACAAACTAACAAACAAAAAAAAACCCCTGACACTTAATTGAGAGTTGACATTTCTCTTTCATGGGCTGATACTTTAAAGGTATCTTGTGATTCTGTCTAAGTTTCTTATTTGTAGTTTGCTTTCTCTTTCATGTTTGGCTACTTTAGTGAATGAAGTCTGTCTGGGGCAGAGAACTCACACTTCCATGGGTCCTGTTACTACTCACCATTTTCTGTGTTTCTGGTACAAGGGCAAGATTATCTTTAGAGGTGTTTTTGCTCTTTAAGATCCTTTTTACCCCATTCTTTTCTAGCATCACTGGCTGCTTAGAGCACTTTCATTATCCGCATCTGTGTTCTACTTGAAGACAAATTGTGGAGAGGGCTGTGTGGTGGGGACTGCAGAGGCACAGGGAATGTGCTTGGGCTTACAGATGCACTATTCCTCTGGGGCATCTCAGTATAATCCCACTTTAGTTGCTCTGTGCCACGCCAAGCTTCTACCACAGAATTTCTGTGGCTTTGCTTCCATCAAGTTTTAAAAATCATACTCTTCCAAATGTTTCCTGAGCTGACACTCTTCTACTTGATCAAAGTTTCTCTCTTTTTATTCTCTAGGGAAAAACTCAGCGAGCCCCTGAAACAAAGTTTTCATTTCTGAGCATGGCCCTGCATTTATACAGTGTTTACAAATATATAGTTTCTTGTAGTCTGGGGATTAATGTGAGAGAAGAAGGCATATTATGATAGGTATGCCTTTGTTTTTCCAGTGCTAAGGTATAATATTACGTTTCATATACTTGATACTATACTATACAAAGAAATGCTCATTTGTTAGTAATATTAAAAAATCACTGCTGATTTTGATATACTTGTTAAATGTTTGACATGTTTCTCATAATACTTTAGTTACAAGTCAACCAATTAAACATCTCTTCAGCGTGTAGTACTCTGTGTCTGGAACTATGCTGGCAGCTACAGATGTAAAGGTAAACAAGATATACTTTTTTTTTTTCCTCTCAAAAACTCCTCATCTGGCTAAGATGCCAGTCAGATTAAAACACAGCATGTATCTTATATAAATGTATCGTAAGTGCTAAAATGGAGTATAAAAAGATTTCCTGAAGGTGAAAAAATACAATAGATTGAAAGGTCTGTGTCTTCTTGGAAGAATCAAGTGTCTGCATGCATTTGTCATTGCATTTCTGGTTTGTGCTCATCCATCCTCAGTTTCCTCTGCGTTTTTCACTGGAGCTCACGGAATCTCTGTAGGGAACACGGTCGTGCTTTGGTTAAGGTCTCCTAGCTTGAGTCATTTGACTTCCTTTGGTCATGGTTATCTGAGCGCAGGAGGCCTTCCACTGTCTCTCCCTTCTTTATACGCTTTGACATTGCCTTTGTTGTCTTCTGAACTGTGTAAAACCTTTGCTTGAAATGTGTCACTCGATGTTGGCTCATTGTCAGTCCGACCTGCCTGCTCCCATTGTTTCACTGGAAAAACTAATCTTTGTAGCAAGTGCATTTTCTCAAGAATGTTATTGTATATTTTTCTGCTTAGGGTCGCCATATTTGATTTTAGAAATTATCCCGTGACTGCGACTCTTCATATACAGATATAGTTGAAAATAGCTTGAGTATGCCACTTTGATAGAATTCCTTAGCCAGACCTCATTAGAAAATATTATTTGTGTTTTCTCATTGGCCTATCATTGTTGTAAAGACAAATACATCTTTAAAAAGGTTAGAATTTAATTCTGTGACAAAATTAAGCTGTGGTTTCCTTTTTACCAATTAATTTGGGATAATGCATTAACTAGTGACTATGAGAAATACGGAAATTATTCTATGTAACTTCACTCCAGATTGATGTTTTGATGTTACACTTATTCTAAAAATTATAGTTTATAAAATAATAATCAATACCTCTGAGATTTTCATTTTTTGCATAAATGCTTCAACATTCTTGTTTTTGTCACTTAATTTTTATATTTAATGAGGTCTAAAGGTGATTGAACTAATAACAATTATTGAATTAATTAGAAAGTACTGATAAAATGAGTGCTTATAAAATGAAGAATAGTTGAGAAATTGTGAATGAAGATATTTACATAATAGCTATTTTAATTGCAGGATCATTTTTTGCTCAAGTATTTCAGACAGTGATATATTTATTATGTAGCTAACTGTGGATATATAACCCGTTAACATTCAGAATTGAGTTAGCAAGAAGCCCACTCTGTTTTAAAAGTAACAAGTTTTAAGTACTTTAGCGAAACATTAACTATTTTTAAAACATGATTTTGTTATATTCTAATGGGAAAATCCTTTACTTAATTTTGATTTTAGTCTTTTTAAGGTTTCTTACTCCTGTGTTTAAAATATTAGGTGCAATAGTAGTATTTAATAAAGATTAATAGTTTCTCATTTCAAGTAGAAGAATTAAAGTTCTCTTGTAAACATACCTCTCATTTGAAACCACAGTCATTTGGGAAATTTGTATGATATCAGTTTTCTCAGTTAACAAAGAATATGAGAGAATTAATCTAAATAAGAAAATATATTCAACTCCATTGAAATTTCAGAATTAAGAGATAGTGACAGAAAAGAGCTATTGCTAAGAAAATGTTTCTGAATAAGTAAGATTATTTTCATTTCTACACATTAATCTGTCGCATTTATTCATTTGATTTTATATTAGTTTCTTTCCCCTAACAATGTTTTACTCTTCATTGCTTGTGAGAAAGGATTAAAAGCATTCCTTCTTATGACATTATTTCTAATAGGTAAGGTTATGGAGGCTAAAGAAATATTAATATTTTTGGTGGGGTAAAATTTTAATAAATATGTATAAGTATAGTTATTCACTTGTGTATTTTGGGTCTCCAGCAGTAAAAATTTATAATTTTGTGATTTATAGCACCTACTTACTTTTTAATAAAAGTGGGAGAATTTAGCAAATGAACTAAATTCGTGTATGGAATCTGCACATGTCAAACACTTTGACTTTATTCATGTAATTATAACCGCAAATGCCATTAGTTGAGGTCTACCCACTGACACTGATGAAAACTATCATAGATTTACAATGTATCATTTTTTTCTTCAAGGTTTTCATTTGAAAAATGACAGATGTTGAGATTCAAACTGAATGAGGCCAGTTTGGTATTAAGTGGTTTCTATTTGATTCTATGGTGATGGCATTAAATTTACAAGTGACAGCTTTTATATGGTTGGATAATGGGAATCAATTTAAATGGAAGGATTTTCAGGATCAGTTAGCTGAGAATTTATATAATAACATACAGAGGTATTTGTCTCATTCGAAGGCATTTCTGTGTGGTATGCCAGTTTAAAGTATGTACACATATTTTGGAACATAGGTACTCTATATTTTTTAAATAAACAAAGGTGTCTATTACAATCAAAATATAAATATTAATAAGGATAAAAGGAAATGATTATACCATAAATAGTGGAACTATCGAATAACATGATCAGTTTTAGTACATATATGTTTTACCCTCCCACTTGCTACATCTACCATTTTGAGTACTTTTACCACTTCAGTTTGTATATTGAAGCCACAGCTGCAAAAATGCTTGACTAGATATTTTAGTCTTCACACCAATGCCTACCTATTACCCATTTTGTAGAGCTAGTACTATGCCTGTCGGATGATTTCAAGTCATTAGCTGAAATCTCTCTTACTCCTTATGTCTTTGATTCCAATTGTTAGTTGTCAGATAACGAAAGTGAAGAAGGAAAACCATCTCTTTATTTCATACTTTGTGATGCATTCAGGTAAAGTTAACCCCACTTAGCTGTGTGTAGTACAACCTACTAGAACATCACTAATTCTTTGCCTTCAATTTCCATAACCTTTACAACACGTTGGGTCCAAACGTATGCTGAAGTGTACTGACTCTTTTTGCCATGTACTATGCGCTTAGCACTGTGATTTACCTGTCAAATACATTATATTTTTTAATCTTTACAGAAACCTTGTAGATAATTATTTTTATTCTCATTTAATAAAGATGATAAGTAGCTTGTTAGTAAATAGCAAAGCCAGACTATATTTTTCATTCAATGAATAGTTGTTAAGCCCTTCATATGTACAAAGCAATTTGCCTGGAGCTAAACACAATATCTAGATATGCTAGATGTATACTTTTTTCATGTTTTGTTGTCTCACACACTGGAAATTTTAATAATTTTTAATGTAGGAATTTTATTTTCTTAGCACTTGGAGTCATTCTTTGCATAAAATATTGAAGTTCATAAAACATATATTGAATGAATGAATGCATAAATAAATGAATGAAATAAGTCTTTTTGGAGTGATGATCCACGTCAGAGGTTTAGAAGTATGCCATCTGCAAAAGCCTTTTGTTGACCAGGATTGCAAGTACAATTTAAAAAGAAAAGCCAATGATTACATTTTATTTAAAATTCATTATTTAACCTCATCAACTGAGTTTTGTCAAAATGATTAAATTAATTTAAAGTCCTTCAAATTTTTCTGGAGGTCAAAGTGGAAGGCAAAAATCATGCAATGAGAGAGGGTTTCATAACTGCATAATGTTAGGAATTACTGCTGTACGTTCTGTAAAAAGCTTTGATTTCATGCAAGGAAATCATATAAGAATTAGGTCTCTGGGGAGGGTGGGAGGTGCAGGTTGGTTAAAATCATGGGCTTTTAGGTTTCTATACTCATCTGGACTCATGTAATGTTACATTTTTTAAGATAGTGACACATTCACATATCTTGAGTTGAAAAATAAAATGTTAAAAACAAAACCAGGTAAGAAATTCAGACATTTTATGATGTGAAAATGACCTTTGCAAAATCCCTAGAAACTCATATCCTGAGAGGTCTTTATTTGAACACGTAAAAGCCTGTTGATGTTTGCCCCCAATGCAATCCCCTTCTCAAGACACTCTTCCTAAAGTGTATTTTAAAAAGTGAACGCAGCTAAATCAAAGTTGTGTATAACATAGAACTATGAGAAAGAAATGTGTGAACTCCTAGGAACTTTCTACATAAAAACAAGACAGTTATCAAGAAGAGATTAATAGGCTCAAAGTCATAGAAGCTGTTAATAGGCACATTGAAAAGCAAAAAGTTACTACGTTAAAATATTCTTGAAATATCAACAAATATTTATGTGAAAACATTTTATGTGAATGAATTTGTATAAATATTTCGGTTACCATAGAGAAATATTTATGTTAGCTTAGAGACAGTGATATCTAGTCTGAGAAGCACTGTGTAAGGGAGACATTAACCCTGGGATCGAAGCCTTTCCCTGGGTGTCCATTTCTCTGTTACTAACAGCACCATTAAGGCTGCATCTTTCTGACAGAGGGAAGCTGATGCTGAATTATTTCTGAGGCTCTTTTATTTAACTATCTAACCTATGAATTGCCATAGCATGTAAACCTCTTTCTTAAGATGTTCATCGTTTCTATTATTTAATACATAGTTCCGTATCAACTATCTTATCTCAGGTGGTAGTTTATAACCTCTTAGCAGTCAGGTTTCTATTTTCTGTCCCAGCAAATTGTAAGGACTCGATAAATACTTCTAGTCAAGGGAATAAGTGAGAGAGATACATTTCTTCTCATCTTCCCGAGCCATTGTCATTCTTTTGTAATGTATTTTTTCTTAATTTTTACACATTATAAGCATCTGATAGATAATTGTTGTATGCTTCTGTTTCTGATTAATAGAGCTTAAGATAAATGTAGAGTATAGTGTGGGTGTCTTATAAGAGATAGAATGGCATTTTTCTAAAAGGAGAACTCAGCTTCTAACCATAGTACAAGACAAGTATCTGAGTATTTGCAGGAAGGAGAGAATGAAGTTATAGTAAACTTGGCAGACAGGCAGAAGAGACAGTAATTGGGATGATAAGAAAGAACCATTCCCTCTTGTTGCTTTATGTTTTCATTTAGATGGTTAAAAATTCTCTCACTTAATAGCCATTATTTTAAGAATGTTAAGATGCACACCGTGGGAAATAGCTAGAATTGCATTTAAATTCTGTTTGGAGTAATTGTTCAATATTTGTAGCATGTCCCAAGGGACCTCCTCGGTTTCCCTGCTTTCCTCGGGAATCCATGGAAGAGTTTGAAGAAAAACTTGGAGGCCTTTAAAAAATGCCTTCTCGGAAGAGAATGAAAATAATTGTATCTGGTTACTCTCACCTGACACAGAAAAAAGTCTTTGACAAAAATCTTCATCTCACCCGAAGTCTCTTCTGGTTGGATTTATAATGAAGACACTTAAAAAAGATGAAGTTTCAAAAGTGTGTCTGCTCACTGCTGGTATTGTTCAATTATATGCAATAAACCAGGAACTAGAATATTTCAGGAGTAGGAAGGCCTGGGTAGGAATTGGGGTGGCGCCTTTGTGTGGCACCAGGGACTGCTGTGGCTTTTGGTACAGGTGTCTTGTCCTGGGGATGTCAGTATCAGCAGGCAGAGGCACTAAGTCATAGTGCCAGTAGTCCATTTGGATGAACATGGATATATGGCAGCAGAAGCACAGAATTAGGATGGATCTAGAACAGCAGGAATTTAATGTGGGTTGCAGCAGGCGTACTGGACAGAACTTGAAGGTCAAGGCTTGTAGGTGGAAACTGCAACCATGCGGTGCTATGTGGCGTTTTGTTTCTCTGAGTTTCCCTTGGATGTTGGGGAAAGATGGAATAGTTCGGTCTCAACCCACATCCCTAGTGAAAGAGGAGTTGTAATCCACTCTGTAAGTCAGTGGTGTATGAAATGCAAACATAAGGAAGGTGAATAGGTGCTCGAGTCATAAAGACTGTTGAACCCAACAAGAGATTTTAGCTTTGAATGCGAGAATTCTACAAGTTGCCTATTTTAAAACGTGACTAAGTAGAGGGAGGGCTATTAGTCTCGGCATGTATGAATGAGTTAAAACACACATGCACGCGTGTACACACACAGAGAGAGCTTTTTAGTACTTAGGCAAAACAATCCAAGATCTGAGGGTCTGCCTTTCCAGTTAAATAAGCTACTCCCTGAACCAACCCCTTAGTCATGTCCTTTTTCAAATTCATGCAAACTCTAAAATGCTAAAATTATCTCTTCTCTAGCGTCAGTGTAACTGTTTTGAAAACATCAGATTTCCAAAAGGAAGAAAGATAAAGTTAGTTCCTCTTCCATCTTTTTTCCCACCGATCTTCCTACTGTAGCTTTCCAGTAATGCCTCTGAACTACGAGTCATATGCTACGCTTTTGCTTTGATTTGGGGAGGCATTCTTCCTCTCTGGAAATGGTCAAAGTGCTCATTCCTCTCTCTCTCTGATCTTACTCAGTGCTGTGTGATCCTCTCCTTAGCCCCAAAGTGAAAAAAGGACCAGAAGTCTTCTGGAAAACTGAACTTCATCCACCATGGTGAAAAATTTTCCAGCATTTCTGACTAATGAAGGCCTTCCCCACTTCACATGACATTTATAAGTCATGAGCTAATGGACACCACTCCATGGTGTCAGCACAGGATTGAAATAGTGAAGGAATGTGGCTTCTCCACTGCACCGGGCTGAGAACAGCTCCCCAGGGCGCCTTTGTCCTCAATGAAACGCTCACAACCTCCCAACTGTGCCTCAGGACAGCACGTTGATTAGTCCAGCCCTGACAGTGAGTTGTCTGCTGTCAATGGACATTTTCATTTTAAAATTCTTCAGCATTGGGCTGTCTAGTGACACGGATGTTGATGCTGTATGAGATTTTTATCCGAGGCGTCCCTCTTTATGTGAGAAATAATACTCAAAGGTACAAATGAAATGCTTGTGTTTTTTGGCGTAGAGATATGCAAACTAGCACTTCTTTTTAGGGACTTTATTTTGTCCTTTTGTTCAAGTGGAGTATCAGGTGTGCTGGGGAAGTGCTCGTGTGTGTCAGTTTGCCCCGTCTCCCATTCCCATTGCTCCCAATTTATCCTTTTTTCTCCTACAAAAATTCAGGCGTCTGTGTTACACATTAGCAAATCAGCAGTATTTTAAGATGATTTACAGAGAGCTCAAGATAAAACTGTACTTTTCGAACTCCATGGCCGGAAACTCCCTTGAACTTTAATTAAGTTCTTGCTTCCTGAAATTGCATTGATGTAAAACACACTGTTACTTCAGTTCTCATTTTTTTTTTGTAAGTGATTTTTAACGGGTACATAATGCTACAGGTAAATAATAAAGTATTTTTATACAAACAACAGTATAGGCAGTTTTTGTTTCTTAAGAACAGAATTTTTTTTTTGATAAGATTGTCTAGATAAATTACAACTGGTAGTCCCAGAAGTTCATGGGCTGCTTAAAGTAGTAAGTACATGTGGCTCTTACACGCAACAGTGAGTCCCACTCACTGTTATAAATAAATAATTTAATTCCTGCACAGACATACTTGAATTTTCTAGAAAAAATTATTGGGGCAAATTCAACATTATAAAAGATTTCTAATTGTACAAATACTGGTAAAAAAAAAAAAAAATTGGTGTATGTCTGGCAGCAAATTGACAAACTTGCTGAAATCACTGCAAATATCATCTGGATCTTAAACAATGCACACATGGATTGTATTTATGATGCTTTTCAATAACCCTGAACTTGGGATCAGTTGAATATGGTATAAAAAAACAGTAATAGACCACCCAGCATGCATTGAAAAATAAATCTCAGAAATATGTGGCATATATACATGTGTACATTGTTAATATTGGTTATTTTTTAAGTGTTGACTATAAATTATTGGGTTTCAATAGCACTAAAATATTCTAAGGGAACAGCTTCTGATTACTATTTTTATTCAAGTTGCATACTTAAGTTTAAAAAGTCTTTCTGTTGGTGATCTGAGTATTTCTATTTATGGAGAATGCTTAAGTTACTGTGTGTCCTTCATAAAGTAAAAATGGAAAATAATTTCCATTTGAAAAATTGTTAAGAAAAATATAAAAAGCAATTCTCACACTTTGACCAAACTTCATGAAGCCTAATACTGTCATAAGCCAGGAAATTTGTACTTTCATCACCCAAGGAAGCATAAAGGAAATGTGAAGATAATTTTATCTATAAGCATGCGTTTCCATTGCATTCCCATTCCATTGTGATAACCTCTCCTGAAGATGTTATTTGTAAGCTACTTAAAAATGTGTCTACAGTTAAAGTTTTTCATGTACTTTTAAATCAGTATTTTTTAAAAGATAGTATCACTTTGAAAAATTAACATTATAACAGAAATATCTCTGAAGTGAAATTCTCCAAAATTACTTAAAACATGATTTCTATCAATTTTCATCATAATCACTCTAAAAAATATGTACTATTTCTCTGAATCAAAGGACTAAGTAATTTCAACCTTATATTCCAGGGCCCTTACACTTTAGTGTCTGATCCTCACCCCCTAAGACCAGTAGACTTTAGAGGAGGCAGGTAAACCTTCTTAGGACTCAGGAGAAAATCCGGGTGCCCATCAGGCCAGTGAAATTTTGAAAAATTAGCCATCAGATATAATGAGAATGGTCCAAATTTGTGCCCCTGAAAGAGAACGATCCAAATCTATATGAATGAGTCACTTAAAGTGTAGCTGCTCAACCTTTACTGTGACACAGATCACATGGGGTTGAACAGAAACGTTGGTTTTATTCAGAGTTCTAGGGTGGGTCTTCTGTATTTATATTTCCCATAAATTCCCAAGTGATGCCAATATCTATAATCTCCGGTTTGACCACGTGTTTTGAGCAGCCTGAACCTAGTCCACTAGGATGGCTGACCAAGTTAAAAAAGATAAAGAGTGATCAATAGCACCTAAGACTGGAATTACCAGAAGGATAAAAAAAAGAATGAGACAGGAACACAAGCATTTGTACTGTTAATAAAAGAGATGATATCTTTTCTTTACGCCTTCTTTTGAAAATCATGCGTCATTCCCTTGCCCTTCCCAGTCCCCATTCTCTTTCTACCTTC
This sequence comes from Loris lydekkerianus, assembly GCA_963574355.1. NCBI lineage: Eukaryota > Metazoa > Chordata > Mammalia > Primates > Lorisidae > Loris > Loris lydekkerianus. Next base: position 14,465 of record CAUYPK010169667.1, read on the forward strand.
ACAGAGCTTGAGGGTTTTCTGCTTCTTATATCTTAAAATTTGTTATATGTAAATATTTTCTCTTTAATTCAATCCCTTAGTGTTATGTTAAGTATTTTATGTCATCTTGAGACTAATAAATGAAAGTTGAGTGTACAAGGTGAGCTGTGGTGTATTCAGAGTGAGATCCTTAGCCAGAAGAGGATTGATTAAAAAAAAGCACTGAGAGGGCAGCGCCTGTGGCTCAGTGGGTAGGGCGCCAGCTCCATATACCGAGGGTGGCGTGTTCGAACTCAGCCCTGGCCAAACTGCAACAACAACAACAACAACAACAACAACAACAACAACAAGCAGTGAGAAATACAAAGCCTCAAACTAGACGTCTTGATAGTTCATCTATGCTTAAGGTGTAAAAAGAAAAAACCTAGTTCTTATTTTCTCTGAAAATTATCTTTAGTGCTGTCTACTATAAATAGCTATAACTTAATGACCTCTTTAGCTATGGATAGTATAAAATACTTGTGTACAGGCCTCATTCTTTTTCCCTCCTTCCAGATTGTCTCATCCATACAACGGTCTTTTCTGCGGGCCAGCCCTAATGGTCTCCTCAAGTTTCTATGGACAGAATGATTGTACTTCAAAGCCTGCATTGTCGTTTCATCTCTTTATGCTGCTTTTTATCAATTTCCAAGATAGTTAAAGCTGAAAGATGACAACGCTTCAAACAAAAGCAATTATTTAAAAAGAATTACCAAATAATTGAAGCCGATCAGTGTTCACACTTTTGGAACTTTTATCCTTTTCTGCAAGACCTTGAAGTCTGTCAGATTGTGCTGAGACTGTCATTTTAGTGAACATCTGGATCATGTCATAGTTGGGTCTTATTTTTGCTTAACAGTTCCTTTGTGGATTTGCCTCCCACAACACATATGGTTTATTTCTTGTGTTTATCCTCAGCTTGGCAGGGTTTGGGGGTGTCATGTCTCTTTTCATCTTTACTTTGTAAAGGGAGTGATTTTGCATAAGTTATTATCTTTCTAGGTGTGAATTATGGTCATCTTTTTCATGTGATCTTTAGAGACTCTGAAAAACCGCCTATGCTCACAGTTTCTTCCTGTGAATTACATATGATTATAACAAATACTAATTTTATCTTTGCTACATAGTTTTTCAAGATGGATTTTATTTGGAAAGTTCCTCATCAGCACTTTCAATTGCTTACATCGTGTTAAACCTTTTCATACAGGAAATATATAAAATACAAAATAGTTTATTTCACTTAGCCTGTATAAAAAGAATTGCTTTGTTTTCTGAAAGCTGTTTTATGTAGCACAGTATATAGAAATATCTTCTTTTCAAGCTTGAAAACACTAACTTTGAAGATACTAATTTAAAAATTATACACGAGGGCGGTGCCAGTGGTTCAAAGGAGTTAGAGTACCGGCCCCATATGCCGGAGGTAGTGGGTTCAAACCAAACCCCGGCAAAAAACTGCCAAAAAAAAAAAAAAAATTATACACGATTACTTAGCAAAATAAATAAATAAATAAATAAATAATAATAATTGACTAATTTACTTTAGATTACATCCTTAGATATAATAATGGTAGATAGTTGACCCAAAATTAGAAATTCAATGACAACGTAGTTGGAAATTAAGATTTAAGTTTTGATATCTTCTGTTTCTTTCAAAAGTACTTATTTCAAATTGTAATTTAAAAATTAAGGTATTTTCTAACAAAATTATTTTGTATCAATTCAAATTTTATTTGCCTCATTTAAATAATTTAAGAAAGATACATAAAAATACCAGTTTTTTCTTTCAAATTTTTGTTGTTGTTGTTGTTGTTCTTGTTAGAGAAAGGAATTAAACATTGATTCAAGGGTTTTATAACTGAACACTTGGCCAATTTTTCACTGGTTCATTGATCTGCTATATTAGTTAGTATCTTATGTTACAAGTCCCCAAATCAATAAATGGACATTGTTTATAGGTGATCTATTCTAAGCTAAAATAATACCCTATACAGTGGTAATTTAATGAAGTTTAATCGTTTACTTTCAGTGTGATAACACAGGTATGTTCTAATTGGATCAAATGACAACATAATCTATCTCACTTTGTTGCCCTGGCTGGAGCTCACTGGCTCTATCATAGCTCACTGCAGCCTCAAACTCCTATACTCTAGCCCGTCTCCTGTTCACCCTTCAGAGTAGCAGGGACTATAGTTATTTGTCACAACATGAAGCCAATTTGTTTTTAATGTTTTGTTTAGAGAGGCTCCCACTATGTTACTCCAGTTGGTCTCAAACTCATGGCCTACCTTAACTACTCAAAATTCTGGGATTACTATGTGAGCCTCTGTACCCTGCCTCTGGGTTTTAAAACTTGCTAAACGTTAAATCTAAGGTAGACCACTTATTAATTTTATCTCCTATATAGTTAGAATGATAAAACTGCCCCAATTCATGTGAGGAGTTTCACATGATGCCATGAAAATATTGTGAACATAATAAGATACTAATAATAGCATCACTGGCTATAACTTTAGCACAGAATGTATTAATGCCTCTATACCTTTGCTTATGTTGATTTTAATATTACAATATTAAAATATTAATATAGTACAAAATATTATAAAGAGTTTCTGCTGTAAGGTGTAATATGTATGGATATTAATTTAATGTAAACATATACATATTTCCTTTAAAAAATTTCAAGAATAATTACTTCTCAACAATGAATATAGAGCTACCTAATATGCCATAATTTTTATAAACACTTTTGTTCAGAAGACCAGTATGGAAACAATCATAGATTATATTCCAATCTTCACTGAGGGAACATATATCTACTTTTTGAATAAGAAAAAATTTTGTGATCTAGGGTATTTGTAGTTTTTTTTTATTATTAAATAAATGATGGTAGTGTTAGAAAGTTAAAGAAGAAGATTTAATAATGGCATATTTCTTCCTTTCTTTCCTTTATTTTAGAGACAGAGTCTTATTCTATTGCCCTCTGTAAAGTGCTGTGGCGTCACACTTCACAGCAACCAACTCCTGGGCTTAGATGATTCTCTTTCCTCAGCCTCCCAGGTAGCTGGGACTATAGGCGTCTTCTGCAATGCGTGGCTATTTTTTGTTGCAGTTTCGCTGGGCTGGGTTTGAACCTACCACCCTTGGTATATGGAGCCAGCGCCCCACTCACTGAGCCACAGGCGCTGCCCCCAAATGGCATATTTCTAAAGTTAATGATTATATGATTGTTTTACTCAACATATATTTACTTATGCTTTTATATATTTCTTAATTGAAATAATTTAATATACTCATTGACAAGTACAATTCTCTCTATGGATAAACAGATCATTTTTTGTGATGTTGTATAAGATTCATTAAATAATAATTTAATCCACTTCTTAAACCAAATAAAATTTCAACAGACAGGCTGTTAGGGCTAAAAGTTATACAAAGGAGGAAATGAGCGATGATTCTGGAATCGGTAGATGGCAACAGTGCAAATTTGATACATACATAACGCTATTACTAGTATTTAAATTCAGATGGAATTTATTGAATGGTATACAGAGACCTAGACTTAACTATTTTATTCACATTTATCAGAAAGTTAAAATACTACATGAATAAAACACATATTTGAGGATTAATACAACTGTCATTATTTTTTGAAATTCAAGAATGTAAACTCCCTGAAAATCGAATTGTGTTAAAAAAAACATACAGAGGGAAAGATGTTTGATTTTAGGGAAAAAAAAAATTTGTCTAAAAGTTTCAGACTCTGAATTAGTTATCAATAAAACAAACAAAATACCTCAGTAAGAACTGGACTACATGAATAACACTGGATTTTACAAAATGTATTTACTTGAGGTCTAATGCTTCAGTGAGATTTACAAAGAGGATCAAAGTGGAGACTTCAAAATTACTCAAATCGTGATGACTTGAACACATTCATGGAAACTTTTAGTTAGATGCTATATAAACAAACACTGTGTATACAAGTATAATGCTTAGATTAAAATAAATAAAATACATTCTTTTGTTGTATGAGAAAAACTTGATTGCTGAATGTAACGATGGTATGGAGTTGACAGATTCAAGATGAAGGTAAGCCTCATTTTTAAACTTTTTCCTTTTTTTTTTTTTTTTTTTTTTTGTTTAATAAAATAGGAGTCTTTGCCTGTCAACTCTGTGACCTCACCTGAAGCATTGCTTACCATGAATTACTCCATCTAGGGTACCCTTTGAATAAATACAGACTTCATATTTTAAGTCTGTGCTGAAGTCTTGATTGTGAGCACCTTGCTAATTAGCGAGGCAATGTTGGAACTTGTGGCAAAGTAGTCTAACACCAGATGAGCAAGGTCCTCTGTAGGTGGGTAGAAGGTAACAAAATTTCATTTGAGTTGGAAGACAGAGGAATCTACCTAAAGAGGCTAGCTTCTCTCAAAACTTTATCTGTGGAATTTCAAATTCCAGTTGAAGTGGTTTGAACCAGAGAAAAGACTCTGGAATAAAGATTATCATAGTTTGAAGATGGTTGTGGGCACACTGCCCAGTGCGATGACTTCAGCTCAGTAAAGACAAATGAGATCAACATGAAGAGGGAAGGTAAAGAAATCGAAGGGGGTGCAGGAGGCACAGTGGATGACACATGACACTGTGTGCCAGGAAGGAAAACGCAGGCTGCAAGTGGAAAGCAATCAATCAAAATCCAGGTGAAATCACCAAACCCACTGTTTTAACTCACAGCAGGAGGACAGTTAGCTTTTCTGTATGAACCCTGTGCCTTACCTGTTTAGAATACTGGTTCCCAGAAAAAAAAGGATCTTTCATGCCTCTGTTCTCCTTATTTCTTCTACCCTACTCTTCATTCAGACAACTAATAATTCAAAAACTCACGTCACTTCCTCTCTGACTCTGGCCACAAATTAGTTCCTCCTTCCTCTTTGATCCCATAGTACTTTCACTGTGAGCTTGTACTTGGCATTTATTACATTGTGACCGTCCCCCCCGCCCCCAGCAACGATTTATTATGTTCCTTCTTTGTGCTAGGCATCATGCTAGGCACTAAGGACAGAGATAAATTAGGCATAAACCCTGTCTTCAAGGAGCTCACAGTCTAGAAATGGATATGGGGATACTAAACAGATGTATCACACCACTGTGACAAATGTGGTAATTAAACGCACTGTATGTATAATGCATAAATTTAGCACAGAGAAGGTGGTTGGCTTGAGCTAGGGATGGGAGGCTCAAAGAAGACTTACTGGATGAGACGATACAAAGTCATGTCGCTTTCAGTTTCTTTTATGTCATTGTGAACCTTTTGAGGACAGTAGTTATGTCTCACTCTTCTTAATCTCATTGTCTAATAAAATTTGTAGCACAGATAATCTATCTGTGGAAATTTACTTAAACAGTTAGGAATCTGGTTCTAAAGGCTGATGCATCTAGAATCCTAAATTCTTTATAGTCACAATTATCTTTGTTTGTTTGGTTTGACCTTTGCCTCTGCCTGTGTATGCCTGCATGTTTGAAATGAATGACGAGCCTCTTTTCTTTGATGAGGTTCACTGTGACCATTCCCTTACTATATAAGACATCATTTCTGCTGCTTTATTCTTTTTTGATTTAGAGATCCCCTTAACTTATTAACTTAAAAAGTATGCTTCTTTTAATTCATTAGAAAACCATTAGACATCAAATAAACTAACAGGGTTTTGCAGGCTTTTTGAAAAATAATGTTTTGTTTTTTATGGAAACATGTATTTTTGCAAACATTAAGTAATCATCACAAAGTTCAAAAAAGCATAGATGTCTTTGGCCTCAGGCCAGTTTATATCGAACACATTACTATACAATAAGGTGACATTGAATTCTATTTTTTAAGTGAGTCCTTGCAACCATGAAATCTGATAGTTTCATTCAATTGAATACAAATTGTGCCTTTAAAAGTATTAATATTTCATAAAACAAAAGTTTTCAAATGTTATACTATTGTCCCCATATTCATGAAATGCTTGCCTGTGACCACAACAACCATCTGGTATCTCTGTATATCTCGAATAAAACCAAACTGATTATGATAATGACACAGTATAGAATTTTATCACTGCAATTTCTTTTCAGGTATGACATTAAAATGAACAATATTGAATTTAAAGGGTATAAAAATTCACATCACCACCATAAATATAGAATTCAGCTTACAGATGACTGCGATGAAGAAATCTGTTATCTAATTATAAAAGCAACCTGACGAGTTCTTAAAATTTTCTAAGCTCATGTTCTTTAATACCATATGTTATAGGGAACAGTAAAGACATCTGAATTCAAATATTTTGAAGAAATGTGTATTTAGCAACTGAATACATGCTAAAAAAATAATTTACAGCAGCAGTTTCATTACATTTTTCTCTCCAATTGTCTAGTTCTCATCTGAAATGCAATGATAAACACAGACATGGAACATTATTTCCTACCTGGCAAAAACATGCTTATAGATTGGGCACGTACCTTCTGCCTTTAAATAGTACATGAACCACCTTGTCACCTGTGTGGGAAAATCTTGCATTTTAGGTTGATGTTGACTACATTAAAGTGGAGTACCTATAGAAAATTTTATTTTACACTGTTTTCTTTTGTCAAAAGTATTTACATCTCTTTTTGCCTAATGTGTAGGTAGCAAAAATATTAAACACATACCATTGAAAAATCACTAAATAGTACATAAAAAAGCATTAAGTGTGCATTTACATGCGTGTAAATTTTACATTTGATTTCAACTGGGCTACAATTTCTCTTCTGTGATGCATCTTTTTCATACCTTAAGACTGCTGTCAGAATTTTAAGGTCACGAGTCAGTTAAAAAAAGTTTCCTTGCTGATGACACATGCATATGCCAAAGTCTATTAAAGCTGAATTATGAAATGGGATACTTTTCGTGCAAAATTCCCCCTCTCAATACACATTGGCAGAATGTTGTGACTGCAATAAGAGTTATTTATCTGCAAGTTATACATACACATCTATAATTTTCTTCGAATACTTAGACCTGCTGATATATAAAGACATGACAGCAGATTCGTTAGTTTATGTAACTTTTGATTGAAGTCTAGACTTTTTTTCTATTGGCATTTTATAATGTTAAATGCATTAAGATTTTGGAAGGCATTCATGAGGATACACAATCTCTGTCCCTTTACATCCTATATTTTTGAGTGATAGTAAGAAATAAGATACTTGTATTGCAAATAAATTTCTTTCAGCTGCAAATTTAGAATGAAATGCAACACTAATTTTAGTACAGTTAAGATGCCCTATGAAAATAAAAAAGAATGGCCTATTTTTGGGAGCACCCTTTGTTCTTTCATTTATATTTCAAACACTATTTTCTGTATAGGGGAGTGTCTTTCAGTAATTTAACCATGCAGCTTACATTTGAGGATGTATAGTACTTCCAAAAGCAACACCATTTAGTCAATGAAGCCTAAAATCGAACGTAAATTATTTTCAGGCATTTATTTGAAACAAGGGGCAATAAATTGTTTATTCAAAGTAATCATCAAAACCGAAACATGAGCTTCCATTTGTGAAATATTTCACCTGATAGGGAATAAAAATTCACTGTAGTCTGAAGTGAGAAATTAATGCTGAGTTAATTAGAATCCCAAGACAGCTGCAGTTAGAATTTGAATGCTACTTCATTAATTAGTTATATGATGTTCTTTTTACATTTTTGAGCATGATGATGGACCTAGGAAAAGATTCCTGAAAAAGTAAAGGCAGTGCAAAAGAAACTGTATTATAATGTTGAAAGTCTTACCTATCTTGAAGTCAATGATTTTCAACAAATAATTTTAGGACAAAGGAGTCAAATCCTGAATTATAAATCTTTTACCTTATTTTGGAAGTTGGTGCAGAAAACACAAGTTTTAACATCTTTTAAATGTAGGTTGCATCCTGGAAAATGGTTTGTATAAAAGCCATTCCCATCAACGTGAAAAGAGTTGCGTATACCTTGACAGATCATTGTTAAACAAGAGGCAGCGGATACAGATGTCATGGGTTGGAAAATTTTCCTCTAAGGTATTGTTCTTATTATTATAGATCCCTCTCTTTTCAAAACAAATGACACAGATATAATTCCTAGTAGAATCATGAGGAAGATTTTATGTCTCAAATGCCATGCAGGGATTCAAAAGCAGAATCCAATGTTTCTATTAGCACTACGATGAGACAATGCTATTTTTTCTGCACTGAGCTGTGCAGTTCCTTTTCTCTGCATTGATCCTTAGTTATAATAAAAATCAATGTGGTCCTTCTTTGCTGATTAAATGCTGTTTCTCTAAGAACATTATGCAGGTTAAAATTAATTTAGGTAATACTTAAAGGAAGGGAGATGTGAACAGCTTCCATGTATTTGATTTACTCATAAAAATAAAGCATAATTTATATTCAGGTTTTAGAACTTAAATGTTAATGCTGTAAATATGTTTCTAGAACAATATCAGCTACCCCCTTACAGAACTGAAAATAAAATGTGAAAAAAAAAGCAGCATACAATTGGAATTTTTAAAACAAAACGATATCGCACAGTAATTGTAGGACAGAAAACTACTCTAGCTTAGAAAACAACCAATTTTTACTGCATATTTGTCATGGTACATTTAAATTATAGTTTTAATAAAATACATCTTTAGATCAAAGCTGAAAGAAGACATCAGTAGTAGATCAGTGTATTCCATTTCTCTTCTGGATGATGGATGGTTTATGTTTTTTAATATTTCCACAGACTATTTCATTCAGTATCATTTTACTCTTTTCACTCCTCCAGTACATACACAAGGGCTGGTAGACAAAAAAATCCAACCACATTTTGGAATATTCATCAGCTTAGTAAATCCATGCAGTTTATTTTAGTTCAATAAAATGGCTTTGCTGATGCAGTTTTTCTCCTTTAGATGGCAGTATGGCAAATGATTATTTATTTATTTATTTATTTTTTATTTGTCAGGCAAAGAACAACGCGAGCCATGTCCGTATAATCTCATAGGAGACATGAAGTCTGCTAACGTGAACCTCTGTATTCACCTGTGATCTTTGTTAGGTGGTACTGTTAGGAAGAAAGCCTGCTAGGAAAGTTATTCATGGGTTTAATTTATAATCGGTGGGACTCTGTTGAATTCCCCACCCTTGTAAACATCCACATAATGCCATGAAAATGGTTCATGTATATTGCATTTTTTCCAGTTCTTGTCTAGCCAAGTTTCTCCTTGTTTGAAGTTTCTAGAGGTAATGCAGCTCAGACACTCCTCGGTGCCCGCTCAAACTCGTGGGTCCTCCTGTTTCTGCCTTTCTTGTTTTCCTGTAAGTGCTTCCACTTGTTACTATTCCCCTGGGCATGGCCTGGCCTCTGCCGACGCTGCTTTCGGTCTCTTTTCCAGACTTGTTCACAGAACTCATCCATTGTGTTCAGGTTCGGGTGGTTGATGAGCTGCATGAAGTCTCTGTACCAGACCTTCTGGCTCGGTGTCATGCTGTTGGACATCTCTTTGGTCTTAGAGCCATCCTGATCATCATCTCTATGAAGAAGTTCTTCCAAATGCTCTGTGTCTATGACTTGCAGGGTGACTTTAAGGAGCATCTGCACGAAGCCATGCTCCACGGCATGGCAGAGGTAATGGCCTGAATCCTTCCTCTGTAGACTCCGCAGCAGAAGACCTTGTTCTGTTCTGATGATATGATCATCCACTCTGATCTAAACGGGGACAAAAGCAGAATAAAACAGACATATTTAAGGCAGTATAAGATCTGAAACTGAGTCAATAAAAATTTAGAATATGTCTTGAGCCACATTTTAATAATTATTAGCCTTCTGAAGGTAAATGATAGTATTTTCCCATCAGGAAAAAGAAGGTATCATATATTGCCCATTCATTTTAAGATGCATTGGGAAATATTGGTTTTACTATTATTTCACAGAGTTTCTTATTATAATAATTTAAAATATTCAACATAACTGGAAGGGCCAACATGGTGGCTTGCAATTATAATCTTAGCACTTGGATGGGCTCAGGTGGGAGAATTGCTTGAGGTCAAGTTCCAGACCAGCCTGAGCAAGAGTGAGACTAATTTCTATAAAAAATAGAAAAGATATTAGCTGGGATTGGTGGTACATTCCTGTCCTCTCAGGGACTTGGGAGGCTGAGGGTGGAGTGCCGCTTAAGCTCAAGAGTTTGAGATTACAGTGAGGTATCATAACACCATTGCTTGAGACCATACTTAAACAAAGGATAACTGGAGGAAAGAACTAAGATATGTTTTATATTATGAATTTCAAAGGAAGTGTATAAATATGAGAGAAACCTAATGTTTAATACTAAGCTTGGAATACAGAACCATGATGCTAGATAACAATAGGACAATAAAGGGAACTTATAATAAATTTCAAAAAACGAAATAAAATGAACAGTAGTTGAAAAAAACAGAAGAAAACATGGGATTGTATACTTTAATCATCCAATTTACTAGAGACAAATATATGAGGAGGTGTTCTTGAATATTTCTAACCCCTCTATTATTTTTGAATTCAGTTCATGATAATGATCATGAAAAGCCTTACCTGGTTATGTGAAAAATCAGTCTTGGCATTTGTACAATGTGATTATATAGTTTAAAGACTGCTCAAAATGTACACAAAGATAATGGAGAGGAATTTCTCCTTTATATTCATGTTGTTCATAAAATTATCTCCACATGATATATTTTATCAATTAAATGTTACTCATATTTAATGTTTACTCATATTTAATACTTTTAAAGGCTTTAAGGAATCAGAATACTAAGATTTTCTGTATTCAACTCTTGACTTATATAGAGAAATAAATGGATCCATTAGGAAGACCCACCTGTAGTTTATATCAGTGTTGATATGGTGACATCAGGTCTCTTACCCTAAATTTACTACTCCTTTCTTCCAACCTCCCCACTCCCATTGGAGGACAAAGTTAATGGAGAAAGAACAGGCTTGGATAGCAGAATTAATTGCACAAATGAATAGGATTTGATGTTTTGATTGTGCGGAAATATAGACAACATAACCGATTTGTAGAAACCTCAGAAAAAATAAAGAGACTCTAAAATATATCCCCAAACTTCTTCTGGGACCAAAACTCTTACCAGCTCACCTTTGTTTCTCTAATTTCTAGAGCAAAACTGGTCACGTTATCAGCCTGCAGTGAATGCTTGTTGAATGAATGAGCTATTGATTGGATTAGAAAGGAATAAGCGTAGGGCTTTTAGTAGTTTCTCTTCATTTAATTCAGTGTTGGGCTCACTTAATAGTATACATTAGATAGAAATAATCAGGTCAGTTTCATTCCTTCCTGTACCTCTTCTTTTCGTTCTTCATTTCGTCTCTGGAATTGCCAGTAGACCAGTGCTCTCTGTGACTTTGGACTGCATTCCAGGAACGTGCTACTGTTTTCTACTCCATAGATGATTCTTTCTTCAAGGCTGTGGCCATGGTGATTATCTAGCCAGTGATGAGGAAGTGAAATGAGAAAATGTTAGAGAAATAATCTCAACTTTCTATAGCATTTATTTGGAAATTCAAGAGATAAGTTGTTGCCAAGTGGGAAGTTGTTTTCAAATTGATGGAGGAGGATAGAAATGGCAAGGCTGTAAGTTTTCAGAACTCAAATCGCTATTCAAATAGACTAATCACTCTGGTGTGGATTATACAAAGCTGCAGTCTCCACCCTCAATCCCCACCATGGCCTGTTAAGAATCAGCCACACAGCAGGCGGTGAACAGTGGGTGAGTGAGCAGAAGCTTCATTTGCATTTACAGCTGCTCCAGTCACTGCCTGAGCTCTGCCTCCTATCACATCAATGGTAGCATTAGGTTCCTGTCAGAGTGCAAGCCCAACTAAGCTGTGCATGGGAGGAATCTAGGTTGTATAATCTTCCCACCCACAATGGTCTTCCATAAAACCAGCCCATGGTGCCAAAAAGGTTGAGGACTGCTGATATAAAGTATATGCAGAGATTTGTCTACCAGAAAATTGCATTACATTAACAAAATCAGTCGTGCGTGCAGTATAACTACGTATCCCCTACAAGGTATTATTCTCACTGTAAAACTTTGTGCTCTCATGGGACCAGTTGGTATTATAATATTTTCTAACACAAGAGTTATTGGACTGCGCTTTTGGAAACAAGTAACTGTTTCTGAGAGATTATTTGCTCTTTGGATATGTTTTTGATCTATAAAATTAAATTTACCAACCAATAATATTTATCTAGCATTTTACAGAAGGTAGAGTTCAGGAAGTTTATATTTCCCACCAATAACTCCTAAATAATCTACAAGTTTGTCCTGAAGATGAATTGGTGTGAAATATTTGGTATGGCTCAGAAGAAGGATGCATAATTACAATGCAATATGGTTTCAATTGTCTTTATTTTAAAATGACACATCTTTTATTGTTTTCAAGAATTAGGCAATGGAATATGGCAAAAGTATATAATAAAATTCAGCAATAGAAAAACCTGTTTCCTGATTAAGTTTCTATTATTTTACCCTTTATGTAACCTGCTTCAATGTGGTAAATGAAACACAGTTCAGATCAAAAGTGCAACCCAGGGAATCTAGGTAAAACTCATTTAGAGAACAAAACTCTTTATTCTCTTGTATAATCCTGTTTCCATTATGACATCCTGTACAATCTGGAACTCATTAAATTAATTTAGAAAATAATAAATATATTTTCACATGCACAGAAAGCTGACAGTGCAGACAGATGAAAAATTTTGCGTTCTACTTCAAACTCAGCTAGATTTTTAATTTAAAAAATGTTTCCCTCCCCTCTTTTTGCATTGCTTTGACAGTTTTACTCTTGTCATAATTAACTGAGAACTTTTGTCTGTCAAAGTCAATATGATTTGCACTCACTAGGTTTAAAGATTTCCAAAACCCTGTCTCCGTGCAATCCCTGTACAAGGCCTAAGTCCATCATCTCCTATGCTCACGCCACTACATGCAACCCTCTGCCCGCAGTTGCTCTCTCCAGGGATGTCGGCCTCATTGCATGCTTCTCAAATGCTCTAGGTGTGAAATAGAACTCTTCTAATATTGGGAAGTATCCTTCTCTTCTTACTGAAAAGATCAAACCCCTGGGAATAGGAGAAAATAAGAGATGACTAGAATGTATGGAAACAATATCTAACTGATTCCAAGTCACCTTTTAAAGATATTGGAACTGTGTATCTGTGTGTGTCAACATCTACCTGGACTAGGCAGGTTTTTTTCCTCTACAATTATTAATTGCACATTGAATTGAATAAATATGGGACATATTGCTGGGCTAGTTTGCAAGATATCTACTTCCTGGGATAGGGTTGAATTGAATTGCTATGCTCAACAGGGACTAGAAAATTTCCTGTAATTTAGGGGCTCCCATGAATAATTAGAATGTTTTGTCACTGAAGTTCATGCTATTATTGTTAAATATATTTTTTTCTTTTAATTGTTCTGCAGTTGAAACTTTTTTGATCAAGAAATCCTTTTACTCTTAGGAAGAGACCTTTCACTCAATCTTGATAAATGAAGGAATCTCAAGGTATAATCTGCTGGTTTTAGAAACAAACAGCACTGTGATCTGACAGTATTTTCTCTATCGAAAGTCGCATCTCTCAGGCCTGCTTTTTAGATGTTGACATTTATGAAAACAGTTGATTTGTCTCTTACCTAATGTAAGTTACTATAGAAATCTAAGAGAGAAGTGAGGTATTGCTCTCAATAACAAAGTTCTTTCAATCCTTCCATACATTACCAGGTAAGGTTTTTCATGATCATTATCATGAACTGAATTAAAAAATGATAGAGGGGTTAGAAATATTCAAGAACACCTCCTCATATATTTGTCTTTAGTAAATTCAATGATTAAAGTATACAATCACATATTTTCTTCTGTTTTTTCAACTACTGTTTATTTCATTTCATTTTTTGAAATTTATTATAAGTTCCCTCTATTGTCCTATTGTTATCTAGTATCATGCAAATTATTATAAATATATCATACAAGTCATTTAGCAATTTTAGACAATGTAAATTTTTAAAAATATATTTTCTGTTTTTTGTAGAACAATCTATGGGAAAATACTAGTACATTTGGGCACAGTAAGAGTCATAAACATATGAGGTAACATTATTTTGTTGTTCTAGTTTCAACTATTAAATAAAAGTTAAAATAATTTATTGAGCATCTGTACTACAACAAAATTTGAGTTGTTCTTCCTAATATCAATTCTACTTCTTTACTATCATCACAAAAATACTTCCTAAAATCTTTTGTCTTCTTATGGCAGAGACATGTAGTTTTATTTGTTATAATTTCTATTAATCTAGTTATCTCCCCCCAGACTGTGTGTTCCATTATCCTGGCAGAAAGATAATTATAAATTCTTAGCTTATATTTGCTTAATGGTAACTACACTGAATTTAAAATCTGAAAACACATGTGACTTTGACATCCTCAAGACAACATCATAATCACATAAAAGAAGTGATTAAATAGAAAAGAACATAAGGTCTGGGTGCAGTGGCTCATGCCTGTAATCCCAGCCTTCTGGGAGGCCGAGGCGGGTGGATTGCCTGAGCTCACAGGTTTGAGACCAGCCTGTGCCAGAGAGAGAACTCATCTCTAAAAAATAGCTGGGCCTTGTGGCGGGCACCTGTAGTCCCAGATACTTGGGAGGCTGAGGCAAGAGGATCACTTATGCCCAAAGTTTGCTGTGAGCTATGATGCCCAGCACTCTACCAAGGGCAACAAAGTGAGACTATGTCTCAAAAAATTTATCTTTATTTATAAATATTAGTTGTCTATTCTTTGATACTTTGGGAAAAAAATAAGAAGAAGTTAATCGATGACTCCATGCTGAACCTCAGCGTCAAAGCATTCTATAATAGATATACTCTTATTTGACAATGTGAATGTTACTTTCTTTGCATTACTATTATTATTATTGCTTAATACTTCATTGCAGCAATTGTCTGATTTCTTTGCTAAATGTATTTGTCTTTGTTCATTCTTTGTGAGGTTTTTGTTTCTGGTCCCTATCTTAAACATTGTTATTGTTGTTAAATTTTAAGCCTTTTTAATTTTGTGAAGGCAAAAAGTGGAAGCCTAATGAACAAATGTATATATGAAAATTAAAAAAAAAAGAAACATAGGGTTTATAACCTTTGAACTGCTGATAGATATAAGCATTTCAAATTTTTCATATTTATTAAGTTTAATGATATCATAATAGTTGATTCCAGATATAGTTGGCACAAATGATAACTAATGACGTCTATCAAAAAATAAAAAATTTCAAATATATAATAAGAAGACAAAGAAATTTGAGAATTAATATGAATACATTTTCTCACATCTCCACAGAGACCTATTTCAGAAAAGGATGTCCAGGTCATAAATAAGTTTATAGATTTCCAGAAAGAAATCAATCTCATTCAAAATTACATCTAAACACATTTCACATGAAGAAAGCAACTATTTTGAATATAAACTTTCATCATGACAATTACCAGTAGACAGAATGGGTATCCTTGATAATTTGGCATAATAAATTCCCATGGGTTCAACTATCTGAATGGTTAGAATAATTGAGAGAAACAAAACATTAAATTATTTTAAAAGCACAACAGTGTATTTGGATAGCACAATGTTACAGTATGTTGCAGCTGTTAATGACCAGAAATAACGTTTTTGAGGAAGCAATCATCAATTAATCATTTCCTCTTTTTGTGGGAGAATTTATGGAAATGAAATGAGGCTAATAAACTAGAAAGAATGGGAGGGAAAAAAAGTTAAATAAATTGCTTCCTTTTGTAATAACAAAAAAAAGTCATGATATTCATCATTTGGCCAAAAATATCATGTTGCTAAAGGCCTTATTTAGCATTTGATTCTCTTCCAATATATCAGAAACAGAAGGCATCGCATTTCAGCTTTCCTTTTATTTCACTCTCCGTTTTAACCCCATAAATGTCTCCCAAGATGGAAATGTTAATAATGCAACAATCTTGGAAAAATTGATGTCATATAGAAAAGACAGAGATGGATGAGGCAGTAACCATATGCTAATTCAACTCTGATTTGTTATCAATTTTGATATTCTTTTTGTTTATTAAAAATCGAATGTTATGAATAAAAGATACTCAAGTAAACATTCAGGAGAGGGGAGCATGAAAATTGCTTTAAATATTTATTTAGGTTATTTAACAAACATTGTTAATTGCTGGGCTCGATAAAGAGATATAAAATGTCATTGTTTCATTACATTGTCATTTTAATATTTTTCTCAGTCATATTCAGTGTCGATGGTCAAGCAAAGGAAGAAAGGAAATGTTGCCTATGAACTCTTGGTTACATAGAAAAGTATGGCAATTGGTAACATGAGTCTAAAAAGTATTACTTAGGTTTTCCTTACTGGATTCTAGATGATTTTCTGCAGAAATACAACAGATTATTTGTCACTAGAATAGACTTTAATTTGACTTCAAGTGGATGAAAAACATCTCTTTCAGTAGCAGTAGCTGAAACAGCATGTTATGGATCTCACATGTAACTATTTCACAGGAAGACATAAAGTATTTTAAAGAATGAAAATAAAATAGCATTCATTCATTCTTAACATTCATGTATTTTTTATACCTGAGTATTAAGATGGCTGGCAACTGATTTAATAGTCTCATACATTGTAGTGCTTAAAATATAGTTTATCATAAAGTATGTAGTAGAAATCATGTCTGTTTATTTATCATGGGAATACCTCATCTACTGTTTTTCCCATATTTGGTATAATGCTTGTACCAACTAGATTTTCTGTAAATGTTTGCTTATTTGGGGTTTGCCTGTGTGCATGTGTAATAAAGCACATGCTTGTGTAATTAATACATCTATCAGAAATACAACCAATAAATACAAAATTTAGTGACTGTTACCAGCCAAGTATAAAAAAAACATGAAACCCGACAGAACATTAAAACATGTAATCAACTTATTAAAATCAGTTTAAATTTTAAAATACATTGTTTTAAGATCTATCTTTGGTACTGGAAAGTAATTACCAACCAGGACATGGCATTTAGAATTTTACAATCCAAGTAGTTTCTAGTCTTTCTTGAATCCACAGATTCTTATGAGTTTATGTTTAAAATTTGCTACAGAGGTAGATGGATAAACAGACAGACAAGGTCAGGATATTTTACTTTATAGTTCACTGGTAATAATTTTATTGGGAAAAGCCACCAGTATCATATTTGGGGGGTTAATTAACTTATAATAATGATGTGTTATGATATTAAATATGAAGCAATTTCAATGGTTATGTTTAACATTTACTTAATCTTGTGATGTCATATGTTAAAAGCTTTTTAGTAGAGGAGAGACTGAAATTCATTTACTTAAAAAGGAGTAACAGTACGAAGATATCTATTATAATATATATTTAAGTCTATATTGAACATCTGGTATGTTTTATTTTCATGATTTTATGGCAAATGCATTACCAATGAAAGCACAAATAATCTATAAGCCAGAGCAAAATTACCATAGAAATGTTTATTTTAAACATTGACTTTAATGTTTTATTTACTTTTCCTCAAGAGGTATGATGGGATATGAAAAATACCCATTTGCTGAAGCAGAAACCTTCCATCAACAATAATGAAAATACCGTCTTGCATTTTAATGATATGTGAATTTAAAAGGATGATACATCCTTAAAAACTTTTTACAATAGTTAAATTGTAGGGTTATGAACAGGTGATCTCTGCTAACATACATTAAAGGCTTTAATAAGAAATAAAGATAGCATAAAATATTTCAAACCTCTTCTTATTTGTGTTAAGTTTGCAAACTTCCCACCATGTGCTTACATTGTATACAAACCACTTGGTAAGGTATATCAGCATCACACAGTTGTGTTTGTGTTGACATGAGGCAGTGTCTTGCTGAGTGGTATTCATTATTGTTTTTGTGTGCCACTGAGAGAATGTCAGAGTTTGAATTAGAGCAATGAACAAACATGCATAAACTTCTTGTTAAACTTGGTAAGAGTGAAATGAGGGACATGTTAGTCCCAGGTAATGGGCATAATGCTGTGAAGAAAATGGCAGCATACAAATGGATTAAATGTTTGTCTAAGGGGAAAGAAAGTGTCATTGAAGAGAAGTCAGGGTGGCCAGTAATGAGCAGAACTGACAAAAAAAAAAATTGCAAAAAGTAATCAAATTGTGCTCAAAATCATCAGCTAACTATGAAAAAAAAACAGAAGACCAAATAAACATTGATAGAGAAGAAAGGAAAATCTTACTGAAAATCTTGGCCAACAACTCAATGGATTTTGCATCACAACAGTGCACCAGCTCACACAGCACTGGCTCTGAGGGAGATTTTGCCAGCAAACATAACTGTACTGGAAAATCCTCCCCCCTCACCTGATCTGGCCCCCCAATGACTTTTTCCTTTACCTTAAGATAAAGGAAATGTTGAAAGGAAGATATTTTGATGACATACAGACTATGAAGGGTAATGTAATGACAGCTCTGGTGACCATTCCAGAAAACGTTCCACCATTTCTTTGAAAAGTGGCCTAGATGCCAGTATTGGTGCATTGCTTCCCAGGAGGAGCACTTAGAAGGGGCTGTGGTGATGCTCAGCAGAGAGGTGTGGAGCTTTTCCAGGGCGAGTTCAGGAACTTAATTTTCAGACCTTTTAATAATGAATAGTGGAATTGTTTGCCCAAGGTAATACCAAAAGACAAGTGTTGTAATGACTGATTTCCTCAAGTGGCAGTAGTTTCAAAAAAAGCCTATAAAAATCATAGAAGATAATACTGCCATGATTTGATTCTAAAATGCATGCTTCTTTACATTTTAATACCTCTGGTATCAGCGTGTGTTTTACAGTTGTTCTAGATCAGAGTTGATGTTCCTTTCTTTTAGAAAGAATTATTTCTTACTTCTTCTCTTGTAACCTGTTACCTATTTTAAAGTCTCTGTAAGGGGTGCCCACCCTCTTTGTGTGAGCTTAAGACCGTAAACCTTCCTATGTGTCACCCACGGGTAGTACTTATGAAGCTCATGTTCAAAGAGTATTTTCTTTTTTAGTGCTTTTCCACCACCAATGATTATGGTTGAAACAGGCAATGTTCCTTGCTCTTTTCATCTGAAAAATGTTTTTTTTTTCTTTTAAACTAATACTGTGTGATTTTGTGTCCCAGTTTGATGCTGAGATCATCTATTAGGTGGTTCATCTTGGGCAGTTCATCTTTCTTAGCGGTACATGAAACAGTGGCACATTTATATTCAGTGCCTCCTTAGACTTGATGAAATTTGATCATTTATTAAAGGTGGGGATTTGTTTAAGGCTGACATCATGCTCATCTATCATGGAGCTAAATGCTCAGATGCCTAGTTGGAAGAGGATAAGGCACAGAATATAATGGCACTGCTACAAAATACTGAATTTATACCTCTAGAGACCACAAACATGGCACTGCCAAAGATATTTTATAAAATTTTGGAATGATTTTGATGCCAGCCAAGACATAAATTGAGTTGGGCTAGTTGTGGAGATAATTAAGAAGATTGAATTCTATGGACATTTTACTATGTGGTGCTAGAAAGGAAATGCATGGATACAGAGTAGCCAAAAAAACTATTAGGAAGTGAAATT
This sequence comes from Loris lydekkerianus, assembly GCA_963574355.1. Taxonomy (NCBI): domain Eukaryota; kingdom Metazoa; phylum Chordata; class Mammalia; order Primates; family Lorisidae; genus Loris; species Loris lydekkerianus. Next base: position 34,218 of record CAUYPK010169667.1, read on the forward strand.
CAATGTGCCATTAAACTAGAAGATAGGACATAAAACATTTCAAGGGTCCAGAAATTTAAGATGATGTTATTATATTTTTAAAAATATTGGTACTTGCAGTATAGCTTTTTCCTTTCTGGGCACATAAATCATAGTATGGCTCGTTCTTATTTAGTAAAAGAAGGGAAATGGGAGATGCTTTAGGGGGAAATTGACTTGGCCATTGTCTGGAATGTAAAGTCAGACAAGATTCAGGTTTATGCATAGCAATTATTTTAGTGAAGGGGACAGATTGGAAACAACCTGAGATTTTTCTTCAGCATCCTGTATGAGGTGTGAGTGGGAGGAAAAGATCTGGCAGTACGTATATATTTAGGGTTTGTTACAGAAAGCTCTCTAGGTAAACATCCACCAGTGACAGAGGAGAGTGTGTGGAGATCAAGGGGATATGGAAATGGGTTTTTCTGTTTCACCTGGACGAGTTCACCACTTTTGCTGCTTTATATGAAAGGGAGCAGAGTGCTGAGTGAGTGTTAAAGGTTTCAACTAACGTGAAATTTCTCTCACCTTAATTCTGAAATATTTTACATATAGTTTGTCTATTAAAACCTCAGGATATGTAAAATATAGAGTGTTACAGAATGTTTAGTGTTACAGCTGGAACTGATCACCCTGAAGTGTGTCATTTGGCCTCATGTTGCTCAGCAGTTCTCTGTGAAAACATCTCCTATCTTTATATGTTTCCGTATAAGCACATATATTTTATTCAATGTGGGAAGTGATATTAGCAAGACAACATACATGATTTAATAGGGCTGGGTTCTGGATTCTTGCCCATTTTACTTTCGAATTCTTACATCAACTATTGCAAAATAATTACTGATTTCTAATAGTAAGACTCAGCCTGGCCACGTGGGAATGCCTGACTTGGTTTCCAAACATTTGACAATCACTATTATCAATGGTGTATATGTTTTATGTCTGGTCAATTAGAAATACAAGCAAATAAGGAATAAAGAAGCCTTCAAAAAAAAAAAAAAAGGTATGTTTTACTGCTGCAGAACCTCTTGGGCTATTTTATCCTTTTCTTCCATATATCACAAATGTCTGCTGACAGTTATTTACCATCACCACCACTCCCACAAAAGACCAGTATCATTGAATCACAGTAATTCCCTTTTCTTCCTACACAATGCATTCTGATTGGAAAACCAGGAGGAAAAATTCACTTATTATCACTTGACCTTCCATAGGTAAACAATTCCATATGCCCCATTTTTATAGGGTTTATCCATCCTAATTTCATCCAAAAAAAACCTTCAGAATTTGAAACACTTTCCAAAGCCCATTTATTTATAGTCATGGTTTAGAAAAAAAAAATTTCTTTGTTCAGTTTTTTGGTTTGTGTGTGCACTCTCCTAACTAGCAAAAATATCATTTTGAAATACTATACTAAATGTATAAAAGGACATTGCCAAACAAATGGATACGTCAGAAAGATTATTTTTATTACATATTATCTCTAACCATTTTCAGCATATATTTTAGTGCCACATGCACAAACTGGCATAGACTAAATATTTCTTAGTCAATTGATTGGTTAAAAACTACGTTTCCTAAGAGAGATTTTGTTTCTTAATATGATAGTGTTAACAATGTGTGACAAAGCAATTTTTATAAAAATTACTAGATGCTATTTAGTTAAAATCTCTATTGAAAAAACAAAAATAATTACCTACATTACACTTGAAATGTTTAGATTATTCATTCAAGAAATATTTATTGAACCATCTATAATATTCATAATGTTGTACCTACTGTACATCTAGAGATATAACAATGAACAAAAGAAAAGGTCCATTCTGGTATCGAGACTAATGTCTAATTGGAAATGAGTTCTGGTTACATTCTCTTGATTTTTTTACTTTCAATCATTAACATTTACTCTCCAACTACTAGCAAATAGGTTTTCTAATATAACGGGTTGCTACTTCTTAATACTTCCTTGCAGGAACGATGCTGATCATAATTCAACATTGTTACATGGAATAGATTAGTGGAAGACTGGCTCATATTTCATTTTCCAATTGAAGAATGCCATTTGAAAAATTTAGGGGAGGCATATCATTATGCACAATGCCCGTGAAGGGACTGTGACAACATTTACACCAATTTTTAGTGGTCTCTTTCTTATTTATATTTAGGATATTAACACATAGGAACCTCCTTGGTGAGAAAATTCTGCAAGCAAAGTGAGCCCAAAACATTGGCTTTAATCATGGTTACCTGTCTCTTGCTATTGGCATTCCCGGTCAACCTTGAGAATATTCATGACTTGAAAACCAGATTATGCAACGGGGGATCTGAGTTTCAGAAAAGTAACTAGGATTTGGAAGGTATGCTGGGGTGCTATTTGTGGCAATGTTTTCTTAACATTCATGAAACGTGAATATTGTACACCATGAATTTGTAAATCAAAAAGTTAACTGATAAAAATGATAAGACTGCCTTTAGAATTATTGTGAGAATAATGAACAAAGTTAATAGAATAATTATATTCAGGTACAATGTTCACTTTGTACATTTTAGTTATTGTTTTTACTATGAATTATCATTAGCAGTGTTGTCATTGGTAAGTTTCTCCAGCAGAGGGAAGCAGAACCTCGTTATTCTTTTTGTCAGTGGTTGATGTGGAAATAGTGAGATAGTACTACAATTTTATTGAATCTTAACTGAATATTTGGTTGGTATTTCTTCATCAATAAGCAACTTTGACATTAAATAGGCCTTGTCACTTTTAAGAAGTATAGAATAGAATTTGGTCTAAAATGCCCAGTTCAAGGGAATATCCTAAGTGTGAAGACGTGTGTGTTATCTTCCTCTTGATTAGGATACACAAAAACAATTAGGGCTATATCAACATGTAAATGAATAATTTGCATGGATTATTTTAAAAATATATTTTCATTGACATTATGCAAATGTACTTAAAACTGTCCTCTTTTTGTTAATATAAGAACAGTGAGTTTTAAATCAAATAAGCATGTAATATCTTGAATTTTTATCATACCTCTGACAATAAGATATTTTGGTTCTTTAACATTTTTTTACAAGATTTTATTTGTCTTTAGCTGAATTTCTTTATGTTCCAGGAATGATGTGCAGACTGATGCACATATGTACACATAGATATGCTTTATCCGTTGTGATGTTTTCCTGTTCTTAGCTGTTGGAAAGATGACAAATGAGACTTACCATGGTGTTGTAAGTCTGAACAGTGAGTCAGTGGGTCTCCATTTCTTATATCTTGGCGTCTTGTGCGTCTGAAAAGTTACATTTAAAAGCTATTAATGTATTCGGATTTTCCGTCTTTGAAATTTGTCATAAGAATGAAAAGCAATCAATCAAAAATATGTACATTTAAAGACCCTAGGATATTATAGGAAGAGATACATCTGCATCCAATCAAAGACATTTAAAAGTTCTTTATCCCTGTAAGAGTAGTTTCCAAGAAATAGGAAACAAGTATCTAAATTTACAAATAATGTTAAAAGTCTAAAATATAGATAACAGAGAATTCATGGCTTTTCATTATTAGATGTCAATCAATAACAACTAACATCTAAAAATTCCAGGCTTAGGCCAAGCAGGTGTCTCATACCTATAATCCTAGCATTCTGGGAGGCCAAGGAGGGAAGAATGGTTTGCTTGAGCTCAGGAGTTCAAGACCAGCCTGAGCAAGAGCCAGACCCCATCTTTAAAAATAGCTGGGTCCAATTACTTGGGAGGCTGAGACAAGAAGAAAACTTGACCCCAAGAGTTTGATGTTGCTGTGAGCTCTGATTCCAGGATACTTTATCAAGGGTGACAAAGTAAGATTCTGTTTCAAAAAAACTAAACTAAAACAAAAGAAAATTAAAAACTCTGGCTTAAGTTCTGAGGAAAGAGCATACAATTTAGAGCAGTAACTTATTCAATAAAAGGAATTAACCTTTTTGGATTATCAGAAAATGAGTGGGCTTGGCGCCTGTAGCTCAAGTGGCTACAGGCGCCAGCCACATACACCAGAGCTGGCGGGTTCGAATGCAGCCCGGGCCTGCCAAACAACAATGAAAACTGCAATCAAAAAATAGCTGGGTGCCTGTAGGCCCAGCTACTTGGGAGGCTGAGGCCAGAGAATCACTTAAGCCCAGGAGTTGGGGGTTGCTGTGAGCTGTGACACCACAGGACTCTACCCAGGGCAATAGCTTGTGGCTCTGTCTCAAAAAAAAAAAAAAAAAAAAAAAAAAGGCGTGAACTTGAAAATTAATAGTCACATGAATATTCTTTCTCTTTAGTGCTTGTGCCTAGTTCTCTAAATAGCTTTTTGTAAAATTTTATAATATTGACTAACAATTCTATTTTAAATTAGTTTTTAAATTTCTTTTGTTGGTTGCTATTATCAACCATTTTTTAAAAACTTTTTTTGATCCTATGACTGTGATTGCAAACCAATTTACCTGTGTAGTAAATAAAAGGGAAAAGCAACAACAGATGTTGGACTTAATACAAGACCTCCTTTGTCAGAGGAGGGTGAGAGAGAAGAAATGGACTTCTATCAAAGAGAGAAACCAAATTTGCATATAAAAATGAAAGTTAATTTCATCTCCATTCTATTCTCAAATCATATGTTAGCTGCAGTCCAATAGGCATTCTTTCTGTATACTAAGGATGGGCTGGGAAGGCAGAGATAGGCTCCAGCCATTGCAGGGTGGAGAAGCTTAGAATGGAGATTGGCTGCATGTAACAGGCTGGAAAAGACTGAGGGACACTTGCCCAACTGTTTCCACAGCTATTTTAATGGGTATTGTCTTACTGCAAAATTAGTTACTATCCCCAAAAGAGCTCTCCCAAAGACTATTGAGAATTACAAATATGGAATTTGTTACTGTATTCATAAATTTAGAAGTCTAAAGTATTTATAGATTTCTATTTGTAGAATTAGGGAGACTATCAAACAGATGTTGCACATTTCAAAATTGAGCCAACAAGAGAACTTGTGAAACATGAACCACAAAGCATTTAGGAAGGCATTTTTCACTGCTATTTAAGATTTTGAAAAATGCCATCAGAAAGAATATATAAATCATGAAGTCTCCAAACATCCTTTTCAAAGATGGAGTGTCAGACTCATGAAATTGGATTAAGTAAAATCTGTAAGGCATAACTAAAATGTGTTGATGAATTCTTTCAATCTTGAGTTACAGGTATGCAGTAAACATTCGCCAAATATATAATATCATACAGATTTTAAATTCTTATACATGTGGTTATGATTTTTAATTTCTTATTAAGAAATGCTTTGATTCAAATGGATTATTCCTAAATTAGGCAGAATTACACAATTACACATGGAACAGAAATAAGACTCATTTTTAGTTCAAGCACGAACTCCACATTTTTCAGCAACCTAAAAGCCCTCTAGAACTAAATGTTTAGTTTAGAAGCATACATTTTTAATTGTAAATAATTTAATTTTATTGCTGTAAAGATTCCATATTATTTATTAAATGACTTTTCCACAGTTTCTTTAATCAACAGATATTATCTCTACATGAATTTTTATTTTAAATTTCCCACAAAATTAATGGGTATATGAAAGTAATCCCAATACATTAGTTATCTCAATTCTGAATGTTGATAGCTTAAGAAAATTATGAGTATTTCTTGCAGGAGTTACATTCATTATTAACAGGACACTGTTTTAATCCATCTGCAATGATTATATGATAAACTCAAGCTGTAGATGTTTTTACACTCAGTCACTGTTATCTAAAGTGTGTAATGAAATAATTTAAATAGATATTAGGGCCGTTACTTTCTCCTAATATTTTTTCTAAACATTAAAAATTACTCAAATGTTGCAGAACCTACCTCACTAGCTGTGAAACACCCATATTCATAGCTTCTTTAAAACATAAGCAATAATAAAAAGAAAAAATATTTGCTCTTAAAAGGCAACACTTTGATAAGGCTAGTTTTTATTTTATGTTTCAATTTATGAATATGTCATTAATCATAAGGCCCATGTTAATGAGATTCTGTATATTACTTTCTTCTGTCATTGCTCAATTTCCTAAAGTCTGGTAAATATCAAAAAAGAAAGGTAGCCATCTCAATATATCCTCTGCCACTTACTGCAAAGCTATTTTGTCAAATGAAGGATGTGTTTTTATCTTTTAAAGCCAAAATAAACCAACTTCACTATGTAGGATAGCTGAATCTCTTGAAAATAACACTATCACATGATCAAATGTATGTTTCAAGTACATTTAATCTCAAAACCAATCACTTACAGTTATGTTTCCTATTAAATGTTTTGCTTTACACAATTTCTTAGGCATATCTTAGCAACCTCTATTCAAACGTGTTCAATAAGTACAGCTCAGTATTATCAAGAGTACACTTAGCTATCTGGATAATGCATGGCTATATTACGTGGTTTTATATTTCAGGTTCAAACACTGCAACTATGATAATAAAGTGGCATTTAAATTTACTTGGAATGTAAAGACATACTTTGGGATGTTAATCGACATTACATACATCACATACAAAAATGTGATATTTTTAAAACTAGAAATAAATTCCTCTTTTTATAATTTAGTCCCTGTGCAGTCCTTAAAACCCCAAAGAAAATAAATTCCTTTCTTTGAGAATTTTTTATTCATCTAGGGTTATAAATTGCCTTATTAAATTTTAAAACCAAGATAGAATATTGCTGATAAAAATAGCAGAACATTTTTGGACAATGGAGCATTTTGATCAAAGTTCTAGGGCTCAGTCTAGATTCGGTTCATGACTTTCTCTGTGATGTTAGCCCTGGTAAAATGAAGTTGCAAAGGTGCATAATTTCCTAGTGTAAACAAAAAGGATATTATGTTATCTTAAATTGCTTTTAGTAATTTAGTAAGATAATCTGCTCTATTATATTCAGTACCCATTTCCTCTTATGTAAGGTCTGACAAGTTTGTGAATTCACCCTAGAAAGAGTGCTGTGTGCCTCATTGCTGAATATCATGGTCACCTTCAAAGTATTCCTGTGGAAAGCTGCACCCTGACGCAAGTGCCTAGTCCACCTTTTCAAAGGAATTTTGGAACTCTCTTTCTGGAAGGACCATCTGGGCTCAAAATTAAGCAACAATACTGCATGCCACTCAGCAAGGCACTGCCATGACTTGCCATGTATGAACACAGCTGGAGACATTGAAATACCAAGGTTATGAAACCAAGTCGTTTCTACAGAACTGCCAATGTAAGCACATGGTAAGTTTGTGAACTTAATTGTCAGGCTTTGTGTGAAGACAGCTCTAATGGTCATTCCAGAAAAAGAGTTCCAAAATTGCCTAAAGGGTAGACTAGGAGCTGGCATCAGGGCATAGCTTCCCAAGGGGAGGACTTCCAAGGTGTAGTGATACTCAGCAGCGAGGCATGTAGCACTTTTTCTAGGACGAGTTTGTGAACTTAATTGCCTGACTTTGTACATTTTTCTAATTGTTTTACTATTTTTTGGAAGTAAAGAAGTATAATTCTCACTTCCTGTTCCCAAACCTTTTTTTATTCATTACTAAATGGTAATGTATTTATTTGAAGAAAGTCGTTCCAATAATGGAATCAGGTAAGGTTAATAAGGCATTTTTTTCCTACCTCTTTGCAGTGGGAAAATAGCGAGAGCATGAAGAGCCGTCCCAAGCACAGTAAGGGTCTCTGGCAAGGCAACACTCGGCACAGGCTTTCCCGTAAACGTCACAGCGGTGCAAAGGCAGCTGAACGACCCCTGAAGTTGAACCAAGGTAGAGCTGTTGCTGTGGACAAAGTTTACTCTTATGAGATGAGCTATCTTGTTTTTTCAAATCTTCTTTTTTTGATTAAAAGAAAGTTTGATTATTCATGTATAAATTATCAGAGAGAAAGTATATTTATGCGTTAAAAAATATAACTTCTTAGCGATAGTTTCTTTAAAGGCCTGGTAGATAAAATGACAGTTTAAAATGGAGCTAGAGCAAGTTCTAAATGTGGGACTGACGCAGGTGCCTTCTGTTAAGAATAAAATACAGGCAGGATAAAGACAGTAATACACCAAGAACAAACCTTTAACTTTTTTTTTTTTTTGACTCCACTAGATTTTATTTCATTTGATTTCCCTGCCTTTGGGCCCCTGAAGGTTAGCATCACACCTGTAACAGAACAGTATGGTTGCTACTCCCAACTGGATTGAACCGCAGGTCCCAGAACAATTCATTAGGAAACAAGTTACCTTCGGAGGTTTGTAGTCTCCATTATGGTATGTTGTTCTTTCTTTTAGCATGTTTCCTTTTTCACTTCTACTGTTTATAATATTGATTCACAAAATGGCCTTCATTGTCATGTGTTCCAGATCACCTTGAGGTGGGAATTACATGCCTCTGACTCCTGGATCCCCTATTACAGTGCCTATGATGGGGTCTGACCTTCTTAAAGATGGCAAAGGGCAAAGTTTTGACATTTGCATTTGAAAATGTTTTGGCTCAACACAAAGGACTGCCTTGCTCTTGTCGTACCTTTATGAAGATGATTTTAAACAAAACCATGAGATTATTTCTCTTTTGAAAGATTATTAAAAAGAGGAGCTGGTGTAATCTATAAACCACATGTTGAAATGTTGTGGAAAAACATTGTACTAGGCATAAGACCGAATTCTAGGTCTTGCCATATAATTTGGATGCACTAATTTTCCATATAATTGGGAGCCATTCATGTGATTTTTCTAATAATTAACTTCCTTATCCATAAAATCAGCATGTTTAACAGATGTTTACAGTACGTATTCAGATGAAATATACTACAGTGCCATTATCCTCCATGAAACTGGTGTTACTAAATTAGAATGTGGGAGATTAAAAAAAGTTTACTGAGGGCCTGGTGGGATGGCTCACACCTATAATCCTACTGCTCTGGGAGGCCAAGGAGGGTGGTTTGCTTGAGCTTAGGAGTTCAAGACCAGCCTAAGAGTGAGACCCTGTCTCCACTAAAAATAGAAAAAACTAGCCATGCATTGTGGCGGGCACCTGTAGTCCCAGCTACTTGAGAGGCTGAGGCAAGAGGATCACTTGAACCCAGGAGTTTGAGGTTGACGTGAGTTAAGATGCCATGGCACTCTACCCAGGATGACAGAGTGAGATTCTATTTAAAAACAAAAAGGTTACTGATTCAGGGTTTCCGTACAATTTTCACAATGCCTTTAGCAAAGTTGAGCCAGTATAGCATATTAAATGTAAATTTATGTAAACACAAAGAATAAAATTATTGTGGGATTTTCCACATTTACTATAATTAATACTAGAGCCTCCTTCCTTGCTCTAGAGGATTTTAAATAGTTATCATATGGCTTAAATAAAAGTCATGTAAATATTAAAACATTTAATAGTACACATTGAAAAGACCTCAAATGTGTATTTTAATTTCTCTAGTATATAAACGAAAGACGAGTTTCAGACAAGTCAGTCTATGAACAATGGTATGCTTTTTAAATGTTACACATTGGGTAATTGCCAGCAATGGATATAATTAAAATTGCATTTTTAGAGACTTTAATATATGTATAAATAATCAGATCAGTTAAATGCAGAGTGAAATATCTATCAGAATCGAAGAAATGAATATGGTTATAAGTAGTGTTTATGTGGAAGATAGTTATGTGAATAAATCAAACCAATTATAACTTTGTATAAGAAAATAAAATAAGAAGGGAAAGTAACACAATTAAAAACAAACCATCATAGAAGCATTTATTTTGGTTGCTATTCCATTTCACTAAATGGAAAAAAAAAATTATATATTGCTAAGTGCTAAACTTTTTAATTATACTCAATTTTTATTGTTGTATTGAATTAAGCTATAAACCAGGATGAATTAAGAAATGATGGTTAAAATCCCTGGGGGGAAAATGATGTATTATTATTTCTCCATTTTATATCTTTCTTCTAACAGCCTCTTTAAAAAAACAGATTATGTTGGAAAAATAACAATTTCAATGTGATAAAAATAATACAAATACAGCCCGGTGCCTGTGGCTCAAACGGCTAATGCGCCATCCACATACACCTGAGCTGGTGGGTTCATATTCAGCCCGGGCCTGCCAAACAACAATGGCAGCTGCAACCAAAAAACAGCCAAGTGTTGTGGTGGGTGCCTGTAGTCTTGGGAGGTAGAGGCAAGAGAATCACTTGAGCCCAGGGGTTGGAGGTTGCTGTGAGCTATGATGCTACAGCACTCTACCCAGGGTGACAGCTTGAGGCTCTGTCTCAAAAAAATAAATAAATAAATGAAATATTAATAATGTAAATACATGATATTCAAACAATGGAATTAGTTAGAATAAGGTGATAATACCCAGAAACATGGCTGGCAACTGTGTGTATGACAATCATATATTGTGATTGTGACTATTTAAAATACCTGATCAAGTAAGTCATAATATCAAAAGATCTCTGTCTGTCAATATTCTTCTAAGAAAGATGAGCAAAATTCATACTTACAGATTTTTAAGAACAAGATAATTAAAGGAAAGTGTTATTGTTTAAATAACTCTATCTAAATCTGTCATATTACCTTAGGAGAAAATAGAGCAATAATAAAAAAGAAAAGAATAAAAGAATAAAAAACCCAATACATGGCCATGGAAATTATTTTAATGAAAAGCTAAAGTGAGGTAAAATGACAAAAACTAAATACAACTCAGTATCATTTTCATTTTACCAGAATGCTCCACAATTATAAATGATGTGCAAAGTAATTATGCTCTCCAAATGAAATATAGGGTAGGTCTGCAGGCACCATTGAGCATAATCCAGTCACTGGTAAATAACCTGATGTGTTTTTTCTGCCCAATTTAACCTCACCACAGGCTTTCTCACTATCTTCCTTAATAAGTTGAGGGCTATAAGCAAGAGATGAGTCCATTTATCCAGAAAATTAGTTGTAACATTACTTATCCTTCTTGAAACTACTACCTTGCTTTTAAAATGCCCATAAGAATTAATGCAATTAAATCATAATCTGAATGAAATCGGAAACCTTCCTGTCTTATACCATGGTATTTAATACCGATAGATTGTTTTTGTTTGTTGGTAAAATGTGAGGTTACTAGGCAACTTTTTTAGGTAGCTGTAAAAATGTAAAAGAGAAACTCATGTTTTACAAACTACATGTGGAGGTAATGTAATTAAGATTGGCTATGAGGCCTAGCAGAAAATAAATAATTAATTTTGAAAATCATTATGGAAAAGAATTTCTCAGTCTAACTTCCCTCCTGGAGATCCCCAGATTTCCTCGCCAACCTCGGACAATTTTTAGATTTCAAGAACAGGTGAACAGGCGTTTATGAAGTGTAAGGTAACAGGATCAGGTCAATAATATCTGCACTCTGAGTTGCTCTAAATATCATGGAGATTATCAATCTATTTTGATACATCTGTGTGGAAAAGATGCATGCTGAATTATACTGGCACAGTAACTAGGGACTTGTTCATGGGAGAAAGCACAGTCAGAGCTAAAATATGTAAACCGTTTGGGAATATGATGAGTGAGGTATACCCTCCTTCATCCTGGCTTTTTCTGCTCCCTCCCCCTGCCTTTTTAAAAGTTACTATTATATTAGATAGAAAGTCTAGGTAACGTTCATAGGGAAATATAATTTATTTGAAGCTAAAACTGTTTGTTTTGCACATATCATTTAGCATTTAGAAGTCATTCACTTTTCTTAACTGTCTTGCCAAAGCTTTCATTCACTCTAAATGGAAAGACTATTAACATGCTGCCCTCAGCCTTTGAATTCATGGAGTTTCATAATTTGTTATTTGGCAGTTACCAATTTTTGTTTTCCTTTTATATCTAGCCAAAGTTAGACATTTAATTTCTCTAGCACACAATGCTACTGGAAAAGTAAAATTAACTTTTAAGTCAAGATCCTCCGAACGTATATAGCTAGTGAGTAACTTTGTTGCCTATAGGATGTATTTTGTCTATATTTGCAAAGTAAAATTATAAACTACTTCGTATACTGAAATATCCATCAATGTGTGTGTGTTTATATATATATATATACACACAAATCTGAAGAGTTGAAAATAATTACTGAGGACTAAGTTACAATGAGCAAAAAAGGAAATGCTAAATGAAATTTTACAACCAATAATAATCAAGAAAATGTCTATAGTATACAGATAAGCTTGATCAGTACCTTGGAAACAATGAAAATTATGTTTAGCTTTTACTCTATTAGCTTATTATAGGAATTTCTTTGCTCTTGGTTCCTTTTCATATACAATTGTTAATCTGGAAAATTTGATAGACATAAATAGATCTATTTACTTGGAATGAAAAATTAGCAAACTAGAGAATATGGACCGTAATTCCTAATGGCAATACCTGTTTAGTGGACAGTTCCATTGCTGAAATAGTAGTTGGCTCCTAAAGAAGAAAAAAATATATATACAGTCAATTAGAAAAGTCATATTTATTAATTAGCACAAGGCACTGACACATTTTCAGAGAAATAACTTCATTTCCCACAAGAAGTAATACAATTGAGAAATAAGACACATGAAGGAAATGGCATATGTAAGTGTCAGGTATGTTGAGCAGACAGTAAGATCATGTCAAGGTCATCCAGCTTATCTTGTAGTTCAGCAAGTTGGGTTGATCACTTGTTGCAATGTAAGAGAGAACACGGGACTGCATAGTGAGAAGACTGGAAAGCACATGTTTGGGGCTTGTGTTTTGTAATTGAGGGAGGCTTCAAGAAGCAGGGCTTTCCTCCACATTGGATGCTGTAAAATGTCTGGGTAATTCTATGATTTACTATCTGCATAAATCATTTAGAAGGAAGGGATAACAGAGTGAGACTCAAGCTCTGACTGCTATAGAAGTAGAGATCACTCAAGTTAGGCTCAGGAGATGTGTGGTTTGGACAATGTTCATGTTTTTGTCTGTGTTTAGATGAGATTATGGAATGGTCTTGCTTTTATCTCCATTCACCATGGTCTCAGAGTAGCCCTGTCTGATGTTGGTATTCTGAGAAAATTATGTTCAATGGAGAACAGTGTGGCTCCCTTGAGAGTGTCAAGCCAGCTCCTCCAACTCCCAACACCACCAATGAAACCTTATAATGCTAGGCCAGTTTTCAGCTGTCGAGGATTGCAAGAGCTCAGCTGGGATTGGATTACCTTAGTATTATTCAAAAAACTGTTTAATCTCCTCAGTATCTATCAACAGGTTAATATTAAGAAGTAATAACCAGGGAAGTAACACTCACCAATGCACTTCGTTAATTCTATCTGGAGTTTATCATGAATATGTTATAGACTTGCATAAATAAATCATGTCTGGTGAATGTGGACCATCAAAAGACTGTACACCTGAACACATTAGCTTGTACCCTTTAGATCTCCAGCTCCTATCTTTTATGCAAAACAAACAGAATGCCAAAACAGAAATTCTTGTTAGTCACAGAGGGGGTCTGATGAGAAAGAGGCTTGGGTGGGAAGAAGGATCTTAAAGGGCCTCATTATGTAGGTAACTGATGCCGAGACCTAACGAAAGTGTGGAGTTGACCCTGGAGCCAAACTGGATGGACTCAAGTTGTGACTAAAACCACAAACCCAGGCAGGAGCTTTGTGTTAAACAAGGTAAATGGACTCTTTATAATATAGTAAAATGAGGGTGATGGTACTTTCCTCATAGGGTTGGTGAGAAGATTAAATGAGTTGGACACTTTACAAAAGCTCTTGATGGATAGCATTTCTTCCATTCTCTCCTCCTTTTGTCCCTCCACCCTCACAAAATCCCACTTCATTTTTTGTTTTTTCTCTTTAGTGCTTGTCATTGGAGATACATATACAATAAATTAATATATTAGTAAATTTTATATTTGTAAAAGATATATGAAATATAGTATATAGATATAGATGGATCTATAAAGATAAATATTATATGTATATATGTATTAGATCTCATAAGTAATAATTTTCTGCAGGAATTATCAATCATAAAAACAATTATGATGAAACAATTCTCTACCAATTCTATCTGAATGGGGATATGATCTTCAGAATCAAGGGCCCAATTCATCACAGATATTTAGCTATAAAAGACAAAGCTGATGAATATATTTAGGTCTGTAAAATATTGGAATAAAATAACCAAAACTTAAAACTTAGAAGTTTCCACAGAAAATTCTTCCATTTCAACATTCACATGAGTAATAGTTAAGTGTTTATGTAAGCAGCTAACTTCATGTAGGTTTTCATGAAATACATTTTACAGTCAAAGTTCAAGGAAAGTGTTCCTTAGGCAGAGAAGAATTGACAGCAAGTGTAATTGAAGTGAAAATTACCTATCTCTAAGTTCTTTTGAAAAATGAAGCTTATTTATATTCATACAATTCATGTTCAATGACAATACAAAAAACAAATATCTATATGACATATGAAAATTAATTATTTTATATAAAAATTGTAAAACATAAAAGAAACACTAATATACACCAGACTTCATTATGATATTTTATGATTTCAATATTCTTAACTGAAGGTCCTAGGAACCCTTAATTAAATGAACTGTATTTATTGTTTAGATCAGGAAATTAGAACAAGAGTGCTATAGGGTGCCCGAGGTTGAATTTTAATAGACAATATATTAAGATGACATCCATTTAAATAAGCTGTATTTTTTCAGCTTATAATAACTGGTGGTGAATATTACTTCCATTTAAAACAGATGTAATCTCACAGGCATTTTTTTAGGAAACTGGTTTCAATTGCAAATGTAATTGGGGTTTGAGTAAAAATGAAATTAAAAACTTAGTATCTTTTCAAGATTTTCTATGACTCCAACTTACTAGTTTTCAGATATTTTTATCTAGTCCTTATTAAGCTTTCTCACATTCAACCCTTTTCAACCTGCTGATCCTGGGGTATTCTGACACAGCTCTCTGGATATACTATGCAGAAGGATGCTCCTTTAGAATGAGTTGATAGACTAGAATTTGGAAAGCATCAATTAAGTTTTACATTTGAATGAAAATTAAAATCTTTCATTTGTTTGTTCAGCTGTTCATGGAATAGTGCATTAATTAGGTTTAAAATGCATTATGATATTGCGATCCTTTGCAGTCAATGAGACTATAGGCAAAGCCACTGTTCCTGGTGTACGGCAACTTAATGTTAATACTTCACTGTCTCAAAAGTACAACTCTCTTTGATGAGACTGGAAAGAAAATCCCAAATGGACTAGTGAGGTTTCATATCTTATGAATATCTTTATATATGGAATTTAAAGCATTTTAAAAGGGATTTTTTTCCTTTGTATAACTAATTAACACTAACCATTACTTAAAAGCAATATTAACTTTTTAAGAAAGGAAGTGTTCATAATTACAATTTTCATTATGAGATGAAGTTGAGGCTCTACTGACTTTAAGCAATTTGTTCAGAATCACTTAGTAAATATGATTTAAATTCAGGTTTATGACTGCAAATCATACTTGGAAGTAGGCTTGGGTCTGAGTACTTTAATATCATTTGAATAGTTAATAGCAAGTCAAAAGCATTTCTAGAATACTATACCAATGCCATTTTCATTTCATCTCTTACTACCTACCAAAAGCTTTACTCTGAAATGGAAATTTTTGTTATCAAAGAATATTTTTTTCTATACTCTGATTGGGATTTGTTTTCACCTAAAGAAAAGTATCCTAGATGTAACTGAAACCACCAGAATGTTCTGTGATTGGCAGGATATTTTCCTAAACCCAGCCCAAGATGGCAATGGGTTTATACAAGGTTTAGTTAGTCAGTCAAGCAGACTCATAAAAAACATGGTCTCTTAGGAGATGATGATATAAGTAAAATTAACTGGTTGATTAACATTAAAAGTCTTTAAAAAGTTCCAAGAGTATCAGATACTATCATGACCCTACATCTGTACCTTTCTATTGACCTTGTCAGATTTTCTCTGAATTTTTTGTGTTTTATTTTACTCTGAATTTTTTGTGTTTTATTTTAAATAGAATGTTATACAAGGTTCAAACAGAAACATAGAAACTGTAACATTTCTTTGCTAGTTACACCGTGTATGTCTTTACATGTTGTGTTTTTTTCTCACTACAAAATTAAACAAGGTTTGACAGTGAAATATTCCAATTGCGAGACCACAATAGATGTATGAACTTTGCCTGATGGAATAGAATGTTGAAAATAAATATTTCTCTAAACTTTGGCCAAATATGTTATGTCTACTTGAGTGCCAAAGAAATAATAGTGACAATAATGCATCACAGAGAAAGAACTTCAACAGTTTTCTATGGGAGGATATGGATTCCAGGCTACAAAAGTGTAGACTCTTAAAGGATCATTTCCATGCCAGCACAATATTGATTATTTAAATTATTAGACCGATAAACTGTCTCATATCTCAAATGCCACATAAATGTCATCCATTAGTTGTCACAGGTGTGAGCTGATTATATTATCAGTGTTATTTCTCTAGAAACTGCAAAATAGGAACACATGCTCATAGATACTAAATATTTGTATAGTCGGTGGCTTACTGATGAGGATATGCTCCGGGGAATTTGTCATTAGGTAATTTTGTTCTTGGGCAAACATCACAGAGTGTGCTTAAACAAACTTAGGTGGCATAGCCCACTAGACTGTGAGATATAGACTATGGGGCCTGAACAGCAGTTGCTGCACTGAACACGTAGGCAACTGTAACACAATGGGAACTATCTGGATATCTAACCACATCTATATATAGAAAAGGCACAGTAAAAATACTATAAAAAAAAAAAAAAGCCACACCTGCATAGGGAACTTATCATGACTATGTCACGCAGGACTGGAAGCTGCTGTAGGTGAGGCAGTGGATGAGTGAATGTGAAGGCCGAGGACATTGCTGGAGACTCTACACTTAGGCTACGCTAAATTTAAAATATTATTTTCTTTCCTTAAGAATAATTTCCTCTTAGCTTACAATAACATTTTTTATAATAAAAGCTTTTGGTCATTTTTAAACCTTTTGACTCTTTTATAATAACATTTAGCCAAAAATGCAAACAAAATATATAGCTATACAAAAATTTTTTATTTATATCCTTATTTTATAAGCTAATTTTATATTTTGAAAACCTTTTACTTTTATTGTTATTCTTTTTAGTAAAATTGTTTTTAGTAAAAATTTAGTAAAAGAATTACAATACTTTTATTGTTATTCTTTTTAAAGGTTTTTGCTAAAAACAAAGACACAAAGATACACATTAGCCTAGGTCACCACACGGTCAAGATCAGTATTACTGTCTTCCATACCTTGCCCTACTGGGAGGTCCTCAGGGGCAATAACATGCATCTCTAATATCTCTGTATCATAGGACATAGGAAATTGTTTTATCCTGTGATAACAATGCCTTCTTCTGGAGTGACTCGTGAAGCACCTGCCAAAGGATGTTTCATAGTCGAAAGTACTACTGTCTAAAACAATGATTAGTACAAAAAATACTAGGCAACAGGAATTTTTTCGGTCCATTATAACCTCATGGGACCACCATCACATATGTTGCTTATTGTTCACTGAATCCTTATTATTCAGTGCTTGATTGTTCTTACAAGATTACTGGTTTCCAATACCTCATAATTTTGTTAAAATACCTTAATTGGTTAGCTTAAATGAGTATCTTTTAAAATGAAATTTTTATTAATGTGCTAAAGAATATAGCTAAGATATGAAATACGAACTTAAAATCCCTATGGTATGAAGAATGCAAATTAGCTAGAACATAATATCATAGCAAAATAATTCATGTTGTAATTCCTAAAATCCCTACAAATAATTAAATAAAAGTATCTATTTTTAGGTATCATGACATAACAATGAAACATTTCTACAAAATAAAATTTAATTGTATAATAGGCAGAAAATTAATAGCGAGAAACTAAGAGGGTAACACATCAAAGAGGCATGAGGTCAGGAACCATATTTACAATGTTCATCTCAGTATCACCAAAACTAAGCATAATACCAGGTTCAATGTAGTTATTAATAGGTATTCATTTATAGTCTAATTAATAAACTCTTTTATAATATATACCAACTGCAGGGAAATATGCAAAGGAACCATGATAAATACAAAAGAGTTTGTAAATAATTGGCTCCTATAGCTTAATTTGCAATGGTGGTGGCAATATTAACAAGTATATGTAAATGTTAATTTTCTTTTCTTCTAAAGAATAATATGGGCCAGAATCAGCAAGATAACTTCCTAGTTTATCATCCATAGACTCTGGTGCCTTACTTTAAGCATGTGTCTCCAAGGAAGGTCTTAAACTCTTTAATCTCTCTCTCATACTTAATTTTTTCATCAATACTAATTCATTTAATAAATGTTGACTGAAAAGACATTTTATCTCTGGAGACGGAGCAATGAACACAAGACAGCAATTTCCTTATCTACCCCTCAGTGCTCATAATTCGTTTGCAAAGTCTAAACATAGTCCATCTGGTTAATCATAATTTTTTAGTTTGTAAGCTAAGTACCAATACATCTGTTTATTGAAGTAACCTATGAGACATGAGGAATAATGGATATTAGCCTTCACTCTACACCAGATTAATACTTTAGACCCCTTTGGTATTTAACTTACAAATTATTAGAAATAAGGCAAATATACTTGATTTTTAAAAATCATTATATATATATGATAATGTTATTACTTTGAAGACCTAAGCCAAAGTCCAATAGAAAAGACTATGAAATGTAGCTTGTTTTCCTTTTAGCTAAATGAAAACAATAACATTATATTCACAACATTTTGAGCCCAGCGCCCGCCCCTATTTCTGATGCTTTTCACATAATGTCTCTAATTCTTCCAGACTTCTAGAGAAGTAGGTATTATTCTATGTTACTGATGGTAATGCTGAGAGGACCATTTAAGTGTTCCAAACATGATTGCCATGTAGATATGACCGAGGAGCCTACACTTTTTCCACTAGAATATTGTTTAGTTCCTAATTACAAAACATCATGATGTGCCAGCTATATGTTTCAATGCTAATTATAATTTTAGTTAAATGAATATACCTATATACTCGAGTATAAGCCGAGTTTTTTCGGCACAAAATTTGTGCCGAGTTAGGGTTTTTCAGCACAAATGTTGTGCCGGAAAAAACTCGGCTTATACTCGAGTATATACGGTATGTCGAAAGCTTTCCATATTACACTTTGTTTTCTCTTTCACACACTATGGAAAAGTGACCAAGAGCCCTTTGGATTTGTACAATGGTATAAAAAAATACAGGGCTAAGTGAAGTCTTGGGAAAACTTTGCTTACTGTTAAACTATTGAACTAACTGAAAGTTGTAATCTAAACCTTTCATTTTATAGATAAACGATCTGAGAAACTTGAAAGCTAAATGAGATCACTTGAAGTTGTAAGATCAGATCCAATGTTTTCTCATTTTTTTGTCTAATTCAAGTTTACTTTGTAGCGTTAAATGTCTTAATTTCTGTTTGATCTACTTATCAAAATTTCATAGGGATCTACTTCTCTGGCATATTATAAATAATACATAGCAAGGTGTACTTCCATACAAACTATTCCTACTAGCTAGCTTCCCAAAAGGAACATTGGACACAGTGGCATATGTTACACTATTCCACTTCTCTTTCCCTTTATTTCGTGGTCTGCTGTTTCTAACTTCCCAACCCTATACAAACTTAATGGATTGCCTGGGCCATCCATGAATCACAAGAAAGGGACAAATATCTGTACATTTGTTAAGTGGGGAGACTAGGAATCTATAACAAATTTACTCTATCGTTGATATTAAATATCTCAATTTTTTTTTTTTGCTAACACATTTTTAAAAATTATAAAATAATGCATAAGTTAAAAATGATTAAAATATCTTTATTATTCTCTCCTTATGAATGCTACTTTTTTTAATGTTATGTTTCTTAATAGTTATACTTAAAGTGTGAACAAGGAGATTTTAGGAAGGGGGAGGAGTTTGTTCATTGAGGCAATTACATAATTAATATAAAATGTAAATCATATATTTTATCATTGAGAGAACAAAATATGAGCCAAGAATATATATTTTTACATCTCTAGATTTAACCAGCATTGAAAGTTTCAAGGTTTATTTTGACTAGTGTCTGGCTTTTTAATTGACAAGCTAATTAGAAGGGTATGCTAGACTACTTGTCCATACCAAGTTCAGTGTGCAGCTGTCCTGGGGGAAGACGTATAACTGAACCTGTTGACACTTGAAATTAAGCAGCACTCACCCGAAAAACTGTCATTTCTTCTAGCAAAACCTCTTCTAAATCATGCCACGTCTCCTTAGGAATTGAAACTACTTTAAGAACGGTCCCAATGTCTTTGAAAGAAAAAAACAGAGAAGACCACAACTTAAATAGATATGAACAGAGTTTAGTGCTAATTGATGGGATTAATACTTGTACAAAAAAAAAAAAAAATCTTGACATCAATTTTCCTTTATTTTTGGTCAAAACATGAGTAATCTCTATATGCATTTTTAAATGCATTTCATGCAATTAGACAAATCATGAAGATAAATTATAAAGATAATATTGGAACATAAAAGATTACATTTTTAGAAATGTATTAAGTTTGAAGAAGCTTTCATCATGAGGCAGCATAATTTTTTTAATATGATAATCACCGTAGAGATTAACTAAATTGAATTAACTATATTCATTATTTTTAAAATCTCTTTGATTGTCAGGTGTCTCAGAAAAAAAATCTAAAAATAATACCAGTTAATATGAGAGGTTATCTCACTTTTATTACAAAATCAAACTCCTATGATGAAGACCAATCTAAATTTAAAATGCAAGGAGTATTGACAAGCAACAGGAGTAGTTAGAGAGCTTCTGAGCCCTGACCACCTCGTCACCTGAAATCCTTTCATACTTAGAGGCCCTAGTGAAAGCTCCACTACCATTAAGTTGTGAATGACAGTAATCTGATCTCAAAATAAAAACACAGAATTACTCATTACAGTGGTTTTTCAATAATGCATGCATTGGTTAATCAATTACAGAAATTTAAAATTCTAAAGCCAAAACCAGACAGCAATTAAGCTGAATACTTTTTATAGAGATTTCAAATTTTCATTGCTAAGAGAGACAAATTATTTTAAGGACAGAACCATCACCTTTACTCTAAGATGGGTTAAGAAGATATTCATTTTCCAGTGTTATAGATATGCCCCTGTTCTTTGGTAGAATGAGGAATAGGTCCTTGTTAAATTAAAAAATCTGAATCTTCAACATTCCAGTTCTGACAAAACCTATCAATTCATTGTAGTTTCAATTGATTCATTTTCATCAAGTTGAACAGAGTAATTATGAAAAAAAAAATTACCAATAAAGAATAAGTTATACCAGAAAAAATAATTCATTGATAATCATTTTTGGGGAACCAACATAATTTATCTCTTATAAACTTAAAAAAAAAAAAAAAAAACTCTACTTTTAAGAGGATCCTTCTATGTTTACAGGACCTTAAACTATTTATAACACTAAAGATTAAAGGCAAATTAGGTTAACCTACCCAGTGCCTATGATCTGGTCTCCAATACCCAAACACAACTTTATCTGTGTTCCAGATCAAGTTTTACTGAGTAGTATTTCAAACAATTTCACACAAATTGAATCAGATTACTCAACTAGGATCAATATATTATGATCTGCAACTTAGTTAAAAGATAAAATTACTGTAATCAATTTACTTAGCTGACAAGTGACCTTGGTCTGCACTGACCGATAGCCATCCACCACATTAGACGTTTAACATTCTCATGAATCAATGCCTTTAAAGACAGTTTGTGTCCAAAAGGAATTAAGAGCTCATGAATTAGATTTTTTGGTCAAATACCTGCAAGCAAGTTCTATTGCTCTGACAGTGAGGGAGGAATTCCTCATTGAGTATAAGCCAGAGGTGAAGAAAAAGGCAAGTGTGACATTATTGAACAAACTTAATTACCCTGTAGAGAGATTTGATTGTAATTTGACATCAAATGATAAACTAACATTAATTGATGGGAAATTCTATTATCTTCTATTTCCTAAAGATATTTATAACCAGAAGTTGATACTCTCAACTCACTGACTTTTATGAACCCTTGGTTTCACTGGGATTCTTTTATTTGATAGAGAAACCTTCTCACCCATAAAAATAGACTTAATGTATTGTTCAGAACCTGGCACGGTTATACCTGATAACATTAATATTTCACAGTTTTGCTATAAAACTTTAAGTCTTTAAAGCACTTACCACATAGTTGCTTTTCCCCTATAAGTTAATGCAATTTTTTCTGTTTCTCACCAAGGGAAAATAAATGTTATTATACAAGGTTTCAATGGTGCACTAGCTCTATTTCCCATTGATTTATGTCAGTTAACAACAGTAATGGAGGCTAGGAATTTATTACTTTGCAAGCTGACCCTAAGTAGCAAGTATGAGATTTGTAACTGGTATGTTCAAAAATAGTGTTACTAAGAAAAAAAACATGAGAAAAATAAAATAATATGCCATAATAACAATGGAACTCAGTCTGAAAATATACCTTTAAAAAATGTGCTTTTAATCATGGAATCACTTAAAATATATAGCCAAATTTCCATAGAAATGTATTTGAAGATTCTTTGGATCAATTTTGTGGTTTTTCTAAATAAGCATTTTTTTTTTTAACACAAACACTGAAGAAATTTTGTTGCTAACATTTATTTGCTAGAAGATTTTCAGCCTATGGTAATTACAAAGCTCAGATAATTTTTGATTAGTATATCCTGGAACTATGATTGAATGTCCTGGGAATTTCAGACATGGGGTGAGCAATACATCTTTGTTCTAAAAAGCCACTGGCCAGTGAAGATTTATGATGCAACTATAAACATTGATTTTTCACATACATAGTTAGCTTTACTTGATTAATCAAGTTTTCACTGAAAATATGTTGAATATAATATTATGTCTCATCTTGTCTAAAATAAAACACATTTGTAATGGTAGAATATTCATGGTAGGTAGTAATTTATTAGAGGTAAATTATACCTTGAAAGTAACCATAAAACTACCTTTGGTTCTTAGTGTACTCTTGACCCTTGAACAAGATAGGTTTGAACTGTGCAGGTCCATTTATTTAAGGATTTTCTTCTGGCTCTGTCACCCCTGAGACAGCAATACCAATCCTCTCCCCACCCCTCGACAGCCTGCTCAAAGTGAATATAACGAGGATGATGCAATTCCACTTAGTGAACCATAAATATACTTTCTCTTTATGATTTTCTTAATAATCCTATATTTTCTGTAGTTTATAGAAAGAACAGTATACGTAATGTATATGTTACAGTTACATGTATATAATATACATGTAATATACAGATATATGTTAATCATCTGTTTATGTTATCAGTAAGACTTCCAAAGTCAATAGTAGGCTATGAATAGCTACATTCGGGGGAGTCAAAAGTTACACCTGGATTTTTTTTGGCCAATGCCAGGTTTGAACCCGCCAGCTCTGGTACATGGGGCCGGCACCCTACTCCTTTGAGCCGCAGTTGCCGCCCTATGCATGGATTTTTGACTATGCAGGGATCTCCATCCCTAACTCCCAATTTGTTCAAGTGTCAACAATATTTAATTGGTTAAACACAGTATTCTGAAACAAAATTTACAGATGAAGTTTGTTAAAAAATGTACCTGTTCCAATAAACATGACATCATACTGGCCATCTTCTGCATCCACTCGGTCTACTACGATTTGTGTAAACTGATAATTTACATCTGTTTTAATCATTATTGGGCGATTATTGATAGGAAAGACTGGGTTGTACATGGCTGGGTGACTTCTTGCAAAGGTTATAACATCATCAGGAAGGTCCTTTGTGGAATCAAACCCACCAAATGTTTTACTGGGACACTGTTAAGACAAAGAGAAGAATAAATTTTGATTGAAATCTAATGGAAATGGTTATAAATTACATAACACATGCTTCGATGGTCTAGGAGCTTAATGAACTTGTGATTATTTTTTAAAGTTAGGTAAACAGTAAACTAAGAAGTTATAATTAGCTATTATTTACTTAAATTAGTAATTGCTATAGACAGTATATATTTCCTGAATATATCTTAACTCTCACTGGGATTTACGTATATCACCATTTCTTACCAAAAGTTGCAAATACATCTAATGAATTCAGTGTACAGGAGAAATCTGATGCCTTTTGGTGATGCCACTGTAAGTATATTTATATAATAGATGAAGTATTGGATGTGGTGAGCAGAATATGCAACGACTGACTATTAGATTAAAAAAGCTCAAGATAAATAAATCTTGCATACATTTAACTTTTTATCATGGATTATGCTAAAATACAAACACTGTTTTTAAAAGTATTTAAAACAGTTATTTTTAATTTTTATGGGTACCTAACAGTTATATACATTTATAGGGCACGTGTGATGTTTTAATACAGGCATATAATGTGAATTAATCAAATCAGGGTACTTGGGATAAACACTAGCTCAGGCCTTTAACATATATATATATATTTTTTGTATAAGGAACATCCCAATTTCACTTTTTCAGTTATATTAAAGCATACTCTAACTTATGGCTGATTATAATCACTTTGGCGTTCTATGTAGCAGGGAGGGGAGATGAAGTAGAGATGGTTACGATGGGTTCAAAAATATAGTTAGATAGTTAAGTGCTCTTTTCAAACTAAAAATAAACTATTCTTTATTGCTTCGCTTCTAATATAACCCTGAAAAAGTACCATCAATGACTTTAATAAGTAAAATAATCCCAATGATGAGGAAAGGCGTTACCTGAAGCTTTTAGTAACCTGTATTGCACAAAAACTGGCCAATTAGAATGGATATGACCGAGGAGAAGAGAGAATGGCCCTAGGAGCAGAAAAGATGCCTTGTCGTGCACTAGCATAATGTCACCTCTGGATAGAAATATACCATATATGGCAATAAAACAAAAAGGGAGTTAAGATTTCACTTTGTCTCTTCTAATTATTTATCAAAAACATTCATAGAGTATCATATATATCTAATCTCTTATTGTTTTATCTTACCCTTAAGTCATTTCTGCCTTTAATACAAGAGCTTGGGAGCTAAAATGTAATTAAGAGAGGTTCCTGATCTCACAAGAACCTGAGAATGAGAAATCGTTGGTCTTTGCCACTAGTTTAAAAAATCGTTAGTAATTTATAAGACAGAAAATTAACCTGTTCAGAAATGGTAGAAGTACATTTAATATATGCATGTATATATATTAATTTTAACATGTAAAAATATGTTAAATGATTTAAGATTTTCGTTTTTGGTTTTTAAACAAATCACTAAATTATTGAATGTTATAAAAATATCAGATATTAATATAAACACCTGAAGACATAATATAACACATTACATGATATTTAAAATTAGTTTTGTAGTTATCTACTTCCATGTAAAATTAGTTTGTAAAAATTTGGAAATGTGATTGAAAATTAAAATAAAGGATTTATAGATGTTAGATTTTTATCTCACAAGGAACTTCAACACTGACATCTGAAAAGAACATGTTTTACATGTAGAATTTTGTAGAATCACAGAAAATTCTCATCTTGTTGTCAAGTATATTCTTGGAATCTTTGTTCTACATTTTATGTATTGAATATGTGTTTATAGCTGCATTGTATTTTAACCTTTGGTAGAAATATATTCATTTTATCTTTTAAACACCTAAGCCACTTACAGTTCCTGGCCGTGGATAAGGGACTCTTCCTTGAAAAGGCACCCACTGGTAATTAGGCCCATCCCTGTGAGCATATGGACCCAGGAACACCCTTCTCACATCACTCATGCTATACATGCACACGGCTGATCCCTTGAAGATGTTACTAAAAAAGACAGCAAGAATAAAAATAAATATTCACTTTTATATAATACCAAGAGAAAATGTTGCTACTGAGGTATCAAATTTCAGACTGTAGTTATCAAAACTTGAATATGAATTTTTAGCAATCGTATATAGCATTTGCGATATTTTGAATCCTATATATGTATTTTCATAATGCACCAGAGAACAAATTATGATTTCTTAAAAATAGAAGGCATGGATGAAATGGCTTTAGTACTCATACTATATACATTTGTGTCAAACAGTCTGCTTAACTTCAAAAGGAAAAACAGATACAGATGATGATGATCTATATATGAATACTTAATATCATGGGCAAATATAAAGTATAAACTTGGTTAAGTGTCAAGTACCATTACTGAAACTAGGAAACTTTTTTAAAAGGGAGAATGCTTAGGAACTCATTTTATAAGCTGAAAGTAGTGCCAAAAAATCAATCGACAATATCAAATGATGCTTCCCATTATATTATTTTTAGCTCCCAAGTCACCAAAAGTATTAGATCAAGTAACAGAGTTTGATTTTTATAAACACATTAGAAATTATCACTTTGTAACACAGAAAATAGTTTTAAGTTAGCAGCTATTTCCTTAGTTAAAGTAGAGAATGATAGCAATTATCCCCACCATTTTGTTAAGCAAAAATCAGGCAATTGAAGTCAACTAGAAATTCGCTACTGAACTGCCACAATTTTCCATTTTATTTTGCTTATATAAATGTGACTTGAAAAATGTTTTTATACAAAGATACTTAACAGCTATGCATATTTAAAGTATGGAATGCTTATCTTTTAACTGATCTCTCCCTATAGAAAGATGCATATAAATCAGATTAAATTAAAAACATATGTCCTTAGGAGTTCATTACTGGAAACTGGTAGACTGCAAGCTTCCTGAGGAAGCAAAGACATGCTTGGTGTCTTTTCTGGAACATCAGTTACTCATCACAAGGTATTTGATACCCAAGTAAATATTCATAGACTTAATAGCATTTTAATAATAGAATACAAAATTACCCACATATTTGATACATCAGTTTTTAATGTTTATGTTATACATTCCTTTTCCATTAATCTATACTTTGCTTATTATTGATATTATTCATAACTCTTAAGACTCAATCACATACAAAAATCCATCTCATTGAATTAGATGAAATTATTTTAACCAAATACAGTGGCTCTCAAAGTATGGTCCCTAGATCAACCATATGGGCATCACTTGGATACTTGTTAGAAATGCAAATTCTTAGGCCTAATCCCATTTATACTGAATCAGAAACTTTGGGGAGTTGGCATCACATTCTGATTGGAACAATCTAGCGATTCTAATGCATGCTCAAGTCTGAGAACTGGGGAAGCAGAAGAAATGGGTTAACATTCACTTAACTTAAATTTCCACATCCCTTACTCCACTCAGGCTGTTTTTATACCAAAAGGGAGGAATATTTAGGCATGTAGCATTTCATGTAATTTTAGTAATTTGGGGTTTCTTAATTTTCATGTGTTATTTTTTAAATTATTAATAATTTTTTAAATTATTAAGTAAAAATGCCTAAGCAATTTGTAATACTTTTGCAGAATAAACTACTATTGAATAATGAAGTTCATTTTCTCTTTAACTTATCACAGTCACTCACAATATTTTTCTCTTTGATTTCACATTATCTTTTAAACATTTTATCCATATCCCAATGCATACTTTCTTTATATGCATGTAAATATATATGTGTGTGTTTTTTTTTCAACAACCCCAGGTCAATGTGAACTTTACACTGAATTTAGTAGTCTGGGGGGAGACAACTGATGCTTGAGAGGAAGAGACCAGGGAAGGAAAAAGAGGAGGGTGAGGAAAGAAGGAAGGAGGAGGACATTGGGGAGGGAAGGAAGATAGAAGAAGAACAGCAGCCGGGGAAGGGTAAGCAGAAAAGGGGGAAGGAAGCTTGAGGTCGACATAGGATTAAACCCAGTGCTCACGTAGAGCTCCAAAGATTTTTGTTATTATTGTTTATTTTGCTTTTATTATTTATTTTTCGAATAGTTATTTTAAAAATCTAGATTACAACGTAGTCAATAAAAATACTGAATGGAATCTTCATAAAAAGAGTAAACTGACAGGAGAATCTACTGACTTTAAAGCTTTAAAAGTACTGTATATAACTAAAACACCCTGAATTGTTATATTAATAATTTTTAAAGTACCTAAAACAATTTAATACTTTCATTTGTGAACAATCAACTTTCCCTAAACCTGCAAATTTCTACTTCATTTCATTCCACAGGTATGAGTGGGGAAATGGAGCAAATATTCTAGATGTGGAAAAGACAGTGATGGAAGAAAGACTGTGGGCTGCTTTGGTATGTCTAGATTTATTTTGTTTCTGTATTCACATGTTAACCATCTGGTCAGAAAGTTCATAACTTATTTCAGTTATCGGAGAATACACAAAGCTCAAAGGTTAAATAAACTCCTTGGTCTTTCAAAAATAAATTTTCACAAATTATGGATACTTGGATAGCACCTAAAAACGTGAAGTCTATATGACAATAAGGAAGTAAAAGGTTATTTACCTGGAAGTTGTAAACACTCCGTATACAATTGGATTTTTAGGGTCTTTAGAGTTCATTAGGAATACATCCTCTGTTTAAAACAAAATTAGGCAAAGTTGCATTTTTGATGGTTGTGGTAAAGTCTGAACAAATGTTCTCTAGGCACAAACACTAGTGACTTACGCAATTCATCAAAGTGAGTATCAATGCCATTTGGACCCGGCACTGAGCAGATCAGACGAGCTTTGAGGAACGTTGTCCATTTGTTCACCAAACTTCTGTGCCCTCCGAAGTCATTCTTAAAGGGAGAACACCGGTGTTAGGCAGCATGAATGCAAATGAGAATTTCAAATAGTTCTCTTTTCTTTATATCTTGAGATAAATACAAAATACATGTTTTTGTTTTCTAAAAGTTCTATAATCATTTAAAATGATTAGATAGAAGTACCTATCGCTTGTTATTAAATTGCTGGTAAAGTCATTTACTCAAATTTTATTCAAGGGACTACTTATAATAAATATCCCTTAAAAAGTAACTTTATCAATAGATGAACAGATAAAAAAAAACACGGAATATATTCCTAATGGACTACAATGTAGCCTTAAAAAGAAGGAAACAAAACTAGACAGGAAGAACAAGCTTTTTTCCTTGTGCAGTGAATATAGTAAATACTAATGTCTTACACATTTCAAAATCACCTAGAGAGCACAATTCAAATGTTTTTCCCATAAAAAAAGAAGTATTTGAGGTGAGGTATATGTTAGTTTGATTTTATTTTACATGTTATACTTATAAATCATAATATCACTTTGTACCCCATAAATATAGACAACTGTGATTTGTCCATTTATAATGAAAAAAATACAAATAAAAAAGGAAATCCTTCCATTTGAAACAAAATAGATGAACCTAGAGGACATTACGTTGAAGGAAATAAGGCAGGCACAGAAAAAGACTACATGGTCTTACGTATACGTGGAACATAAAAAAGTTGAACTCATAGAAATTGGTGAGAGGAGTTGGAGGAAATTTGTCCAACAATACAAAATTTCAGTTAATAGGAAGCATCAAGTAACATCATGAATATAAATCACAATGAAATTTTATTCTTGAAAAATTGAGGAAAGAATAAACTTTAAGTGTTCTCACCACAAAAAATGAGAGATAATGGGTATATGAATTAATTTTATTTAGCCATTTCAAATGTACATATATTTCAAAACATGTTGTACACAGTAATATATATGATTTTTGTTAATTAAGATAAATAATTTTTTTAAAAATCACTTCACTTTCCATTCCTCTCTGCAGTTCATTCGTATTCATATATTACTACTGTGTATTTCTTGAGATCTCACCTACACAGGCTGGTTTACAGCCAGTGCTTGGTACACAGTACACACTCTATGAGTGCTTAATGAATGGATGATAAATGCATATGCATGCCGGTAAACGAGATGGAAAATACATCTCTGACAAAAGCATTCTATCATCAAATATTGAATAAGCTTAGAGTGGAAGCAATTTATACTTTACAGAAAGTACGTTGAAAAAATATTTATATAAGCTTTAACAAAAGACATTTCCTCCAGAGAAAACGTTTTAAAAGTACCTTCTCACTATAAATAAAACTGAGTTTTAACCTAAATATAACAATAAATTCTATTATGATGTTATGTATTTACTAGGAAACATGATCTTTTAAAATATTATTTATGAGCATATATACAAATAAAGGAACATGTTTCTTTAAAAGGGAACTGACTTACATTTTGTTTATATGATTTTAACATTTATAACACAAATAATAGAGATTGTTAAGATCTCATGATGCTTCCTTAGAAGGAAAAATTTCATTTAAATATAATTATTGAAACTGTCCTCATGTTTTCCTTTATTTGAAGGGTGCTTTAACATACACTAACAGTTGACTTTTTTCCACACCATATATATGCTGCACTCTCTTCATATTGATGATACTGATTCATCCATAGATGGTTGAGTAATTTTGATTCTATACATCTAACATCGTAATGCAATATTACACGGTTACTCACAATAAACGAAACACCCCAGTAAAAGCTCAAGCTTCAGAATTATGTGCGTGTACATGTGTACATAGGATGCTATTGTTAATATGCAATGATAGACTTTAATGTTTTTCTTTTTTAATTTAATTTTTAACTGAAATTATGTTTTTCTCTCATAAATTAATACTTCACATATTCCAGCAAGACAAATATTCATTCAAAACATACAAGGTTCGTAGGACATTTTAATTATACTCTCCTAGGTAAAATGAAGAAATTTTAGTATTCTAGAATTTCAAACCAAGATCATTTAATGTAATTATAAAATAATGCCATTTACCTCACAAACTCTACCTGCATGTTTGACTATAAAGAGTTATTCATAACCAACTATAAATTTCCATCATTTTTTATC
Organism: Loris lydekkerianus; assembly: GCA_963574355.1. NCBI lineage: Eukaryota > Metazoa > Chordata > Mammalia > Primates > Lorisidae > Loris > Loris lydekkerianus. The sequence goes on from CAUYPK010169667.1 coordinate 65,213, forward strand.
ACTTAAATATTAGGTCAAAGATTTACTTTTTTTTTTTTAACACAAGCACATAGGTGAAAAATTTTTTGAAAAATGAACTTGTAACTGGACCATGACATCCTTCTGATATTTTTTCTATACCTCACCTTGCATATCTGACCTATTCTAGCATGAGTAGCTTTTCCAGAGTGTTCTCCATCTATTGCATTTTCACGGAAGAAAAAATATACTTTGTCATCTTCAGGATTGTCACTTTCTGGGATGTGATGGGCACTAATGAACCTTGGATCTGGGGGAAAATTATAGTAAATACATTAAGTCACAAGGTAATAAATAATAGCATTCATTATAGTCTATTTTTACTTTCTCTTAACTCTTACTTGATACATTTCAAGAAACTAATCTTTCTTTAGTTTCATATTAACTGTTCTTTATGCATCACACAGTCCTTTCCAATTTACCTGTTATCTCCAGAAAAATTGGTTCATTTTGTTTGGAAAGTTAGGAATAGGTACACAAATCCTTAGTGTAATTACATATTGTAGATGCATTACTGGATATTAAAGTATTTTCCAAATTCTTAAGTACTAGCAAATGTTAATGTCACCATTGTTATTCCTACTCTCAAGCATAAAATAATTAAAATCAAACTGCTAATTGGTCTATTTCAGTTTTCAGCAAAGATTGGGTGGCAGAGAAAATTGACAGCCATGTAAAGCAAGGTAACATGCCCTCCCCTGCTGCTCCCCTGCTTGTTAAATGTCATTGTCACTTTCCTAGATACTCAGGCAAAAACGCCTTGGGGTCACCTCTGAGTTCTCCCTTTCTTTCAAACCCCACAATGTATTATCATCATAAACCTATTTATTACCATTTCTCATGACATCCTTTATTACCTCCTCTTCCTAGGAAACTTCATTGCCAGCCTGATTATTAAAATAGGTTTCTAATTAGTCTCCTTGTTTCTACCTTACCAACCTTAGTCTTCAGACAGTGGCCAGAATGCACCACTGATCCAACCCTCCTTCTCCAAATCCTCTAATACTTTTCCAATTCACAATAAAATATAAATCCTTCTAATAACCAAATCCAGTTATGATCTTGTCCCTGTTACTGCTCATGCCTTTTCTTCCTCCTCATTCTCCCTTCCCTAACTTACTCCAAAGCAGTGACGCCCCTCTTCCTGGTCGCAGATGTGTCAGGCATTCTCTCCCAGAGTTTTCCATCATGTGTAGCTCTCTGCCTTCAGAAGTGCTCAAAGCTGGATCACTACTTTGACTCAGATCTTTGTTCGAATCTTACATTTTCACATTTCTCATCTCCATCCATCCACATATCTATCGAGTCTTTACTTGCTTACTATTGTCTCCTTCATCACCCAAATGGAACATTAGTTCAATGAGAAGTGACCTGGCATGTTTTGTTTGATATTGTGATCTTAGACCTTAATGCAGTTAATCTGTGCAAGGACCAAAAAAAACCCCAAAAAACAAAAAAAGGGGGGGGGGAACTAGACTGCTTAGGTTATGCAGAATGTGTATCAGCAATATTTAGAGCCCCACTTCAGAAAATAATTTTGTGATTACCTGGGTTGATGTAGCTGTGACTCAAATGAACTAAGAAAAATATATAACATCTTCCTGGCTTGAATGTGTAATATGCTACGAGGCTGAATTTATTTCACTGAAAGAACTTAGGACGTTGCAGACATTTCAATTCTTGTAATAATCTGCCTTTATCTCATGGTATATTACAATGTCAAGGTAACAATGAAATAATATACATACAGGTTAACACCATTTTTAAGAGACCCAGAAAGTGATCAGAACCTTGACACTAGCTTGATCCATGTTTAATTCAGGTTATTTAATCCTGATTTTTGCAACTGTGAATAACCATTATTGTCCTGTGTTTTATGTTTGTAACCTTCTTTTAATGTTTGTTCTGGGGCTATACACTCATTATATTTCACAGGACTACACTATTGTACTTTTCAGTCAAATTACACAGACTGTAAGCAATGGAAAACATGTGAAAGATTACCTATTCATAAAGTTCAGTGTGCCAGTTAACAAGAAGAGAATAATAGTTTGAAAATGCCATTGCTTAGCTCCGGATTTTTTAAAGATACATAAAACAATACATTGCTATAACCTGAACCATGACTATTGCAAAGCTTGCTTTTGTTCATAAATGTCTACTTGTTCAGATGCATACGTATATTTAGACCATACTTATCTCATGAGGAATAGTAAGCAGAATAATTAATGTGACATGCTAGCAATTATTGTCAAAAGTGAAAAATTACTACCGGATAGATAAAATAAACCTCCTAGAAATATGTGTGTGTGCATAATACATATAACGTATTATCTAATACAAACCTTTATGTGAAACAGCAGTTTGGTCATTTGCAACTTTTGGGAGCTTTGGCAAGACTCTTAACCACTCTTATCTCTTAGATGCCTAATTTCAAATTAGGTTTATTTTAAATTGAGTTACTTCAAAGTGGGTTTCCAACACCTTGTCTATCATTAATGGTTCATAGGAAAACAAATATTTCATGCTTAAAACATGCAAAACGACTTTGTAAAATACTAATCAGTGTATCTGATTATCAGCATTCATTATTATGATACTGAAAGGATACCTGTATCACATGCTGAGCTTGAGTATCTCATTATAATTCAAATATAAATTCAAATTGTAAAATCATGAATTCTTATGCTTTAATATTGAAATAATAGTGGAAGAATTTGGTCTACTATTACCTCCCAAATTAGTGCACTTGTTAATATAGACCTTGAATCACTTAAATAATTTCATCTACCTTTATTAGATCATAAATATATACAATATATCATGTAAAAACAAAATGAACAATATATATCCCTTGTTCTAAAAAAATGACAGTTTTGCAAAAGCAATGTTAGTAGCACAAAATTGACAATAAAGAAAACAATTACTTATAGATTTTTATGTTCTCTTAATTTGGTGTTTGGGCATGACAGAAGGTATTATTAATCAATCATTATTGACAATCAAGATAATTATTATCTCACAAATGTGGACTCTAATGGGAAATAAACAAATTATCCAGTACATTTATTGTTGAGGGGTCTTCAGTCCCAAGTCACTTCTTCAATATTTGATTCTATAGACATGGGGATGTTTGAAGGTGGATGCTTCAACAAAATTTTTATTGATTTCTGGCTTCTTATGATTTTTATGACCCTGAACCTGAATTATCAGCTACCTAAACTTTGCTATTTTGTTTATGACTCCTTTTTCCTAAATCCCCAAATAAAGATACTGCCTAAATTTTTCTTTTGGGTAGCTTTTATTTTTTTTGATTCTCATAAATTAAATCATCTCCTAGTATTTCTTACATTATTTCTCTTTGAGAATTTATTCAGTTCCTTAGCTTCCAAACTATATCAGCCTTTCCTTTTTCTCCTAGATCCAGTTATGTATTTCATCATTGTGACTAAAAATTTCTACCTCTATATCTCACTGTAACTTTATTGTACCTAGGAAGGAAGTCATCAACTTTCCTTTCAAAACTATATCTGCTCTTCCCTTTCACATTTTGGTAAATGTCATCATAAAGTCCTAGCTATACCTTAAATATTTTGTGTATCTTTAGGACTTCTTTTTTTATTTCCTAAATTTATTACCAAATCTATTGCTATTAGATTATGAAGTAAGCAATGTTTGATATCCTAAAGTACTATGTTTGACAGTTGTTATTTCAGATATTTCACTTTGATTCTTCTTGTTTTGTGTGTGTTTCTCATGGTGAAAGTACAACCTCATTCTTTAAATGTACATTTGGATTATAATCATCTTTCAAATTTTGTTTTATAGAGCAATTTTTGTGAAACCATGGATAAGTCAAAAATACATGTTATTTTTGAATATAACTTCTATCGTGGAACTAATACTGCACAGACAGCTCAAAATATCAACAAGGTTTTTGGAAGGAGGTGGTGAATGAATGCACAGTACATCGATGGTGTGAGAAGTTCCCTTCTAGTGATTTTAATCTTGAAAATGAGCCATCTGGGAGGCTTGAGACTAATGATGAGCTGAAAGTTATAGTAGAAGTGAATCCAGCTTAACCTACATATGAATTAGCAGCAAGGTTTGACATCACTATTCCAACAATATTGGATGATTTTAAACAAATCAGCAAGATACAGAAGCTAAATAGATGAGTTCTGCATGAATTAAATGAGTATCAAAAGAGAAATCATCTCAAAATCATCTTTCTTTACTGTCATGAAATAAAGGTAAGTCATTTCTCCACCATATTATTACATGTGATGAAAAATTCTTTTTGACAATCATAAGCATTAGTACCATGGTTAGATAAAGATGAAGTGCCAAGACACAGTCCCAAACAGAATCTTCATCGAAAAAAAGCTAATAGTGTCTGTTTAGTGGTCCAGCCCTGGTATTATACACTACACCTTCAAGAAGTCTAGTGAATTACCTGGTCAATTGACTACAGCTGTCTACTGCAACCAATTGGATGAGGATGCTTGTGATTAAGTGTCTGAGACTGGTCAACAGAGACAGGCCAATCCTCTTACAAGACACTGTTGCACAAACACCACCACTAAAACTATAGAACCTGGACTTGGAAACTCTTATCATTCATCATATTAATGAGACCTTACATCAACTGACTACTCTTTCTTACAGGCTTTGGACTACTTCTTGCAAGAAAAAGTACTGAATTCTCAACAAGCTGTGGAAAATGCTTTTTCAGTTTCATCACCACGAGCTCTCTGAGCTTATTCGCTGCTGGCTTAAACAAGCTACCATTAAGATGCCAAAACTGTGTTAAAAATTTAGGTTTCACTTTGGCTAATTATACTGCTTCTTGTCTGAGATATAATAAACTACAATTTTGATTTAAAATTGCATTATCATATTTAATGAACTAATATTCACTTCCTTTTCTTTCTTTATAGTGTTAATGTTACCAGGACAATTCATGTCCTTATTTTACAGTAATATTTTTTGGTATGGTATAACTGGTCCTCTACCTATAATTATCTATTTTCTTTGAGCTATCCATACAGAACTACAGAAAATATATAAGAGAAATGCACTTATAAAGTATATTTTCCAGGTCTGGCATGGTGGCTCATGCCTGTATTCCCAGCACTCGGGAGGCTGAGGCAGGTGGATTGCCTGAGCCTACAAGTTTGAGATCAGCCTGAGCCAGGGTGAGACCTCATCTCTAAGAACAGCTGGGCTTCCCTGAACAAATTTCAGTTGTCACAGATATGAGAAATTAGCATAAATTAAGATATAATAGACACAAAAAGAGAAACTAATGCTACTCTGAGTCAGTACTAAGGCTGAAAGTACATACCACATTGACTATTACATATACTTGAAGTGGGTCACAATTTTGGCTCCAAGTTTTCTAGCAAAAGAGGCAAATGAGAAACCCCGTCAGTTACATTATTCATAGTATGCCTAATATAGAAAATAAACCAAAGGCGCTATGCATCATCCACAAAGTAATATTCACATGTTTTTCCTGTAGAACTGACCACAGTTCATATTTTTTAATCCTTTAATGAACTTGCTTACCATTTTAGAACACACCTTTATAAACATGTTGTTCATATAACATGGAAAGAATGTTTGCTTCTACTTCTTTTATAACATTTAATTCATTTTATATTATACTATTTTCATATTTTTCCTATATTTCTACTTGCACACCTTTAGTGTCTAGATATGTGTATGCTAAGTTTTCTCCAAAGTTCATTTTTAATCTTTCCCATTGCAACTACCTAAATGTAGGCACTTTCCTTTTTTTTCCTGGCTACCACATTCATACTTTTTTCACTGTTTCCGGCTTCATCCTCTCCAAATCATGTTGTAATGTCTATTGGCTTTTAACAGACAAACATTCCTTGGTACCTGGTGCATAGTCCCCAATCAACATTTATAAAGCCCTATTTTAATAGCTTGTTTTATTTCTCTTGTCTTCTTGTAAACTAATCTTCCTCATTTTTTTCTATTTCTTTCAAGCTAACCATAATTTCTGAAACAGCACATAGTTCCCAAATGTTTGATTGAATGAATCCCCTTAACCAAAATGTGTTGATTTTTTATGAAAAATGAAATTACACTTACTTGTTTTTAGGACAATTAAAGATGTTCGGATGGGTTGAGTTAATCATAGATTTAGTTTCTTGGTTAAATAAATTCTTATACATATTTATTTAAATTTCAACTGTTTGTACAAATCATTTCATAATAGCAGATTTTCAAAATGTTTTTCTACATGGCGCCTGGGGCTCAAAGGTGTAGGGTGCTGGGCCCATATGCCAGAGATGGTGGGTTCAAACCCAGCCCGGGCCAAAAACTGCCAAAAAATAAAAATGTTTTTCTAAAATTTTATGAATATTCTCTTAACCTAGAAGAAGCTTTTCGTGTGTTTGATCTTTTGCATTAGATGTTTAATGCAGTAAAATTAATTTTCTGTTTGCAGTGTCTCAAAATTAAATTTCATCTATAAAATTAAAATAACAGTAAATACTTCTCTCCTTTTTATGTAGCTAAAACCAATGTATACATTGGAGGTCAAAATACAAACAATTCAATAACTTGCATGGTCATCAAAAACTCTCCATGAAAAACAGTTCATCAAAATTCACTCAGATAGCCCTACTTATTAGTTCATATTGGTAACCTATGAAATTCACAGTATTCAGAAAGGAGCTATTCTATGTTCAGTGACTCCCATCAAATGGCAAAAAGCAGTGGAAAACCCAAACCCACTAGTTTGGTTTTCTTTTCAAGTATGTGCCCTGTAACCTATTAAAGGGTAGACTACTATTTTCAATGTTGCCCTCGGTAGAGTGCTGTAGCATCACAGCTCACAGCAACCTCAAACTCTTAGGCTTAAGTGATTCTCTTGTCTCAGCCTCCCAAATAACTGGGACTACAGGTGCCCACCACAAGGCCTACCTTATTGTTGTTGTTGTTGCAGTTGTCATTGCTATTTAGCTGACCCAGATGGGTTCGAATCCGCCAGCCTGGGTGTATGTGGCTGGCATCCTACCCACTGAGCTACAGACGCCGCTCCAAGAAATAGTTCTTAATTTCAACATGCCTGAGCCCATTGACTCTAACAGACACAAATACACATCTTTCAATAATGTAAACAGTTATAGCACCCCTACCACTCTAGATGCTTGTCCACATTGTCATGTTCTTCGGCTCTAAGTTCACAGCATCCCAAGTGACAATGATTTACCAACATCTTTATGAAATTAATTGAAAAATATTTGTGATGTGCAGCAGGAAGTCATCAGAGGTGTGTATTAAAAGCTGAACATCAAAAGAAAGTGAAGAAATCCATTTAAGCAAGATCAAAGTGCATTGATTTTGCAGGCATAAAACTGCAGTGTAAACATGGTGGAAAGTAAACAGAGTAGGGAAGTATTTTCCCAGGTGAACAGCTTCAATGATATGCCTTTGGGGAAGAAACTTTGTCTGTGGTGCGTTGGCGATGCCCTGAGCACATGGTGGAAACTGAATGAAGAATCCCATTTAATAATCTCGGGCCAGTGCTATTGTGTGAAGCATGAAATCTTTAGTCATGACAATGGCAATAAACACTGAGTAAACACTCCTCTCTCCTCTTCTTCCCTTTATCTCCTTTACCACCCCTCCTGGACATTTTTCCACACCTCATCCCACAGATGGCATTTCTTACAAAATTCATGTCTGGGCACCACCTGCTACTTGTAACAGTACCACTCTGTTGAAATATTTTTAGCAGCTGCAAATTAAACTGTCCTTCAGGTGCAATCTTACACTTAATGAAAATGACACCTTGGCACGGGACATGTGGCTGCACTTATGATTCATTTGGCAGCTTAAGTATATTTAAATAATGAACACATTTTGCTGCTCTCAGCATTAGAATCCATCTGAATCTTTAGTACAGCAACATTGGGACCAGCTTTTGGCCGGAACTATCCCTTCTACCAACAAGCCCACCAAAGACATAAATGAAAATATTTTTATGAAAATAAATGAAATTTACAGAATGATTAAGGCTTTTGGAGTACCTGTAAATGTGAAGTTAGGCTAATGTAATAGTTTTCTAGGACATAAGTTATATATTTGTATAAAAGCATAGAAGTAATGATTATAAACTATCTTGTGCAAGTGCTGCGAGGCCTAGTTGGTTTCATACCCTAAGACATTCAGCCAATCTCTTGTAAGACATATTAAAGGTTCCAGAGCAGAGTAGGAGGTCCATAACTCCCCTGCAGAAAAACAAGCCAAATTATCCCCCTATGAATCTGTGGTGACACCACGTATCAGAGGAAAAACAAGGCTTCTAAATGTAAATCTTTCCAAAATATACATATATTATACTCTTATTTTCATCATGCTTGAAATAGAAATATGATTCCACTGACATAACTATTTGTGAAGGAGAACTCATTGAAAAACAAACAGAAAAAAAGAAAGTCCCGGGATAAGAATTAGATAAAATGGATAGAAACCAGGCTTCTTTGGGGAGTACTAGGAGACTTATTTAGGGAATATATATAGAAATGCACACATAACATATATCATATACACACATATACATATATCACATACACACACATATATACACACACACATTTACATCTATTTATCTAACAACATATACCCAGCATTTACATGTCTTCAAAGTTGCTAGCTGTCCCTGATATAAAACTCTATGGAACATTCTATAAAATATGTATGTTTAAAAGCTAATGGTAACATACATTTAGATTGGCAGTGAAAGCAAGTTGAAGCAGTAGCTGATAAGGAAGCTATAAACCTGTTAAACTCAACAGATAAATAAAGACTAACTGCAAACTACATAAATTGTAAAACTCTATTAATATTTTCAATACCACATCTTCAGACTTCAAAATACTTGGAAGATACTTGCAAGATAGCTGGGAAATTGGTAATGGGGAAAACTGATGAGCAGGTGACGGCTGGCACACCAGGCTGGCAGCCACAGTAACTGGTTTCTTCCTCTTTCAGCCATGTGAAACCAATCAGACCTTGCAGCACAGGAAAACAAAAGACCCAAAGAATCAGTAGAGCATGAATAGGAACTTCCAGCACACTGAGAATGTGGGGAATGCGGCATAAGGTCATCTCACATTCTTAGCTAACAGCCGAAGCAGAGTAGATATATCATTTTTGGTTGTGGAACAGAAAAACTGCTGGCGGCCAAGGAGCAGGCCTGGAAAAACTTTGATGCTTAGCTGGTTAGACTCATAGTCCTTGGAGTAGTCTAAGAAAGGTTCCAGATTATTTCAGGAGGGAAAGAAGGACGGCTTAGAAAGGCAGGTAAGCACAGAAGTTACGTGACAATAGTAGGTACAGTTTGTTGCACCCTTTCCTGCTCTTTATATACATGGTGTGATACACACTCATCCCAGAAACACAGAGATTAAGACCCAGCAAATGTTCAATGTACAAACCGGTAAGCAGCAACACTAGGACAAGATAAGAGCTGAGTTCTTTCTATTGCACCAAGCTGCATCAAGCAATTGTGCCTTTGTATTCTGCACTTTGTCTCTAAAAGGTATGCACTCTTACACTATAGTAGAACCTCTGTAAGTTGACCACCCAAGGGGCCGTAACAAACTGGTCACATACGGAGGTGGTCAACATAAGGAACTAGACCTACTGTACTGACAGGTACATGTGGTGCATGTCTGGTCTATGAAAATTAGAAAATTAGGTCAACAATGTAGGGAGGTGGTCAATTATGGGGGTTCTACTGTATTTGATTATTTGGTTGACTAGTTAAAGAGACTTTCCAACATTAATGAAAAAATAGTGGAAAATCTGGCTACTCTCAACTACTGCAGAATAAGGTTGTTTGAACTAACTGGTCATAATCGAAACAAACTGTCCATAATTTTCCTCAGCTGAAGGCAAGTTACAGAAGAGGAAGTGAAAGACTTTGTGACTGAAGTTGCAAGAATAAACACATGAAGTGATTGCAAACATCAATGCTGAATGTGCTGCCTTCAACTCCGTGTGTCAAACCAAATAAAATATCATGTTTCTCTTATTCAGACCCCCCATTGAGGAGAACGTGATTTTTCTCATCTTTTGGTTTCATCTCCTGTGTCTATTAGATTTTTAATTGACAATTCTGATTATCTCTTAATATATTTTCTTGTGAGTGCTTTTTCCTTACTTCTTGTCCTATTTAAAGCTCTCTGATCTGTCTCCTGAAGTGTTATCGGTTACGTCCTCTTAACAGTGCCTCCTGCTTTAAATAACTTTTCTTCCAAATCAATACTTCACCATATTGGCCAACTATATTTCACACTCAAACTTTTTGTTGCTTTCCATTAGCTGCACAAATTCAGACTCTTTTAAGAGGCATTCAAGGTCTCTGCTACCAGTCTTCCCTTTGACTTTCCCCTTCTGCACTCCCATCTCCGCACTTTGGACTCCCAAACTTTCACGTTTAAAATAATTTATCTATGAAGATTTCTCTACCAAGAATCATGACATGTTTTCAGGACGCCTTTCAAATAACTACCAAAAATACTTTCTTTAAATTTTTTTTAGGTAGCAATTCCTCTTCTGCACTTCCAAACTGCAGTATTTTATCTGAGTTGCCATCAATTCTCCTTTAGAGCAGGATACATTGCTGTTTCTGTTTTACCCAATTCTTTCAAGGGAGAGTTTGTCATTCATCTCTGAATCCGCTCTTGTTGTTACGATAGTATATTACACTTTAAGACACTGCTAACTTGAACCCAACTGGGCACAATTACACTTATATAACTGGTTTATGGTTTGTAAAATGCCCTCAGAGATGATGACAGTGTTTCTGTATGGTGGTTAAGGAGCTGTCAGAATGTCCAGCTTAACACCATCACTTACTGTGTGACCACAAGCATGTCAACATCTCTGTGTTGAGTTCACATTCACAAAGTGAGAATAAGGAGATATTATAAGGATGAAATAATCTAATACAGCTAATACACATGGTCAAACAACATGCCTTTATGAAATATGATCTATGTAATTATCCCATCATTGGTTACTTGTGCTTCATCATTAAGCCATGTGAGTGATGTTCAACAAATGTCATTTAGAACAGTGTCAATGAAATCAACAAAAAAACAAGGATTCTTTTTTGAAAACAGAAGGAGAAGATAGAGTACAAAAAACAAGAGTAAATCACAAGCTCCCTTTCCACCTCTGGTGGCCAAAATACAAGAGATAAAAATGTGGCAAAAACAACAAAGACCAGGGGCAACAATGTTCTATATAGTGGTATAAATAAAACACTAAATCTAAAATAATCCAAAGGTTTTGCTCTCAACGCTGGGGCTTGAATAGGTATGCTCTTAGTCAAGCAAAATGATGTATGATAAAATATTTACAGTTTTTTCTTATATTTATGTATCTACAAATTAATTCGTACAGTTAGTAAAGTTATTGATCATTACCCTTGCATCATAGTGGAGTAATGAATATTTCTGCTGCTAAACAGCTGAATATAAAAAAAAATGAAAGAAACACTCATTCAAAAATATGCCATGGACAGCTGGGCACTTTAGGAGGTTCGGTGCATGCATGGTCTGAGCTCAGGAGGTAGAGAGCAGCCTGACCCAGAGCAAGACCCTGTCTCTACTACAAATAGAAAAACTAGCCAGGCTTTGTGGCAGGTGCCTGTAGTCCTAGCTACTTGGGAGGGTGAGATGAAAGGCTTGCTTGAGCCCAGGAGTCTGATGTTGCTTTGAGCTATGATGCGTGGCACTCTAGCCAGGACATGAGAGTGAGACTCTGTCTCAAAATATATATGGTGGAATTGGTGCCCTTTCTTTTTTCCTGTAAACTAAACTGGTCTGGTTTTCTTCATCCATTGCACTCTCTGATCCCCCTGTATGTGAACAGACTTTTTTGACTGACTAACTTTTGACCAATGTCCATTCATACTGCATGTTTGGCTCCTGCAAAATAATGATCTTCATCATCTCCCCACCTGCTACTTCTGGATAACTCGTTTTCTTCAATACACCCATGCTTATTAAAACACAGAAGCCTGATATTAGTCTTGGCATCTTCTTCCTAATCAATATTTTATCAATCATCAAATATCAATAAATCATCTTAAAATCTTAAATATCTTTCATATCCATCTTTATCCTTAATATTTAAATTTAGATCCTTAAATTCGTTCCACTTTTTGAGTAGCTTTTGACTCGTTTTTGTTCTCAGTCCTTCCTATATTTTTTCCACATGATACCAAGAGTGATCTAATTTACTCTTACCTGTTTACATTTTTATGCCCATTCATTGTTTAACATGCTCTTTTATAAATTTTAGGTGCCAATAGCTGATCCAGCTATTCCATTCCTAGATATTTAATCAGCTGAAATGAAGGCGTATGTGTATAAGACTTGAACAGGAACATTGGTAGCAGTAGGAGAATAAATAACACCCGTGGAAAATGTGGATATGTTGAATATTACTTTGGAATAAAAGATATGCATAATCAATGACATTGAATTTTATAAGCATTATGGCAAAAGAGTACATACTGTATATTCAATTTTTTTCTTTTTTAATTTTAAGAAATGAGGCCTCACTCTGCTACTCAGGCTGGAGTACAGCGGCACGGCCACAGCTCAGTGCAACCTCAAAGTGCTGGGTCAAGTGATTCTCCTGCCTCTGCCTCCAAAATCCTGAGATAGCAGGCATGGGCATCACTCAATTTTACTTGAGTTTCCAGAATAGATAAAAGGAATCCATTGTGAAAAATGATAACAGTTCTCTGGGGATAAAAGTATTGTAATTGACTGAGGGTGACATCGGAGAACTTGCTTGAATGTTCTACATATTAATAGGGTTCTGGGTTGCAGAGGTATGTCCTTTGTCAAAACCGAAGATTTGTGCACCTTATTGTGTATTTTATCTTAATAAAAAATACATACATACATATTGAAGACATGATCATTGCTAATCGTATAAGGTGCATTGATGCTTGAAACTACTTTTATTTCATTAAAAGAAAGATGATTGATGAAGAGAGAGAGGAGTAGATGGATAGATATGTGATACATTAGAGTGAATTGTTAATTCATAAATTCTAGATGGAGGACAAGTGTATCATTATAAAATTCTTTAAATTTTCCTGTATTTGAAATTTCTCATTTCAGGATGTTATAAAAAGTACTTTTATGTCTCTTGAGACAAAAAGCAACATTTTTTTTTAACTGTCAGGAAAGGTGAACTTAGGTGTATATAAAGATAAGATGAAGTTAATAAAATGCAATATATAAATATAATAATTATTATTATGGGTGATAAGTGGCAACATTTACTTTGTTTTTTACTAGTTCTATATTTATCTCTATAGCAGGGTCTTTTTTCTCCAGTCTTAGAAGAGATAGCTCAGTCTTAAACTGTGGCTAAATCAACAAATTCAAATCATATAGCTGAGCCTGAGCTTTGAGCATCACTACAGATATTCATAGCGATGCAAATTTAGCATGGTAAAACTTCACTGCCTGGTTAGCTTTCTATATCTAGATAGCAAGCATGTTCTTTTTACTTAAATATTATGGTCTTTAACATCTTATAATCAAATAGGAACATTTTCAGAATGTAATTCCCCATATGTTGTAGAATTACTTTTGGAAAATAAATTCATAATAAATAAAGTTTGTGGGTTTTTTTTAAAAGAAAATAAATCTGTAATTATTTGGTTTTGTTTTCTATTATAGTAATTGATTTATTCCCACAATGTTGTTATAAAATAAATTTTCTATCATGTTGAATACTTCAAATTGCAGGAACATAGTGCTGAGCACAAAATATATTTTATAAAGACTGCTTGGAATGTTAGTCTCATTTAGACTAAATAGATGTTTCAAAAATTCATAAGCTCTTTTCATTATATTTAGTAATTATTATCTACTAAATTGTGGTCTATACTTTCACTCTTTTAAGTTGTATATTCTTGAGGACAGGTTAAGAGACAGTCCTTCAATATTTCAGTGCATAAATTCCTTCAATATTTCAGTGCGTAAATGATATAATTATGTTCTTTATTTTTTATATTTTTAGAGTGACTCTTTTCAATTGCAGATTGTGGGAGCTGCATATGGTGTGTGTTATTTACGAGTACGCTATGTACACTGATTTAGAGGTCTGTGTTTTATGATGTCTTATAATGTTTAATACAGATTTGAAATAGTTTGATAGCTTATATTTAATTCAGTTACTTCAAATATGTTCATAGGCATTTTTATAATTTTTAATTATTTATTCTCTTAACTATAGAAGTGGTCATATTTATAGATGTTTTTTGTATTAGATCATCAAAAAATAAAATCATATTATGAATGTCTTCCTTTATCATCAACTGTCCTTTCATAATTTACATTATTATGGTTTTAAATTATGTTAAATATAAACCACTATGTCTTTAGATTAGGCGATTTTGTCATTTGAGAATGCCAGTAATAATAGCATCAAGTAAATAATCTCCATGAAGAGCTTTTTCTTAATACCTCATAATGGTTTTACACACGCCACAGATACTCTTCACACATACATACTTTTTTTTGCAGTTAATAATTTAGGTATTGATCTTGATTACATTGAAAGACATCAAAAACTCAATGCAGATTTTTTTCCAATGAGTTTCCTTAAAACTAAAAATGTTTGGTGAAAAAGATAATCTCTTATACATTTTATCAGTATAAGAGATGTCAGCATGAAGGGGCATTAAAATGAATATGAATACAATAAACTCAGCTCTCCAAAAACAAAAAAAATGCTATAAATAATGTCCATATTCATAAAGTAATTAAAATATTTTTCATACAATTAAACACAACTTTCATACTTGGATGAAAAAAGAGGTATCAGCCCTTAATTTCCTACATGCAAATAAAATAAAACGTTCAATTCAGAATGCCATTGTTCCACAATAACAAGTAATTTATATGTTCTGACTTAATCAATGACTTCACACTAAAACTTCCCTTTCTTTTAAAAGGGAAATTGGTAGAGTTTCAAAACCCACCTCATTTTAAATTAGAGCATGTTTTTCTTCCCTTTGCCAGAAAGTTTATCAAATTTTTAGACAGTATGCTTACCCTGCTTTATTAAATGAGATGAAACAAGTGCATGTAAGTGTGTGTAATTTATTTTTTATGTTTCAGAGCTCAAGTATGAGCTAAATATCAACACTCCAAGGAGATATAATACAGGCATGATTTAATTCTTTCAGAGAAGGAAGAAAAACAAAGCAGGGCTTCCTTTCAACTCATTCTCCAGTCCACAGTCTTGTCTCACTCACTGGTAATGTTTCATATACGGGAGATTAGATAAGTTGAGGATGGATTTTATATATATTTATGTTATTACTGTAATAACATATTATCTGAATTAATAATGTCTATAAATTAAGAATTTTAATTGATATTCAACTCTTTCCTCTTTATTTTGTTAAGAACATTTTCTTCTACCTATATTTAAATTTCCTAATATTTGATTTTTATCTAACTTCAAAATTAAAGAAAAAACATATATTTTCAAATATTAAGATAATAAAATGAGCTAAGAAATTTCCTACTACTTATTTTTGTATTAGAATTGATTTTATAATTTTATGTAATATTTTATATAATATACACGTATATTTGTTTCTAGTTTTCTTTTTTGTCCAGTGTTGTTATAGGTAATATTATAGCCTCATAAAACTCGGATGACTTGAAAATCTTTTCTGTTTTTTTTCTACACTCACAAACATTTCTTAAGGTTTCATATAATTTTCTTGCCCACATAATTTATACGTGATTCAAAGACAAATAGAATTGATTGACAGAATGGAATTGTGGTAAAAAATAAAAAAATAAAAACCACTCAGCAACACAAACACAAAAGGAAATATAATATTAACTTAGTATTTTCTATCAAAGTCTCTTAAAAGACTTTGTATACTCAATTTTGGCTTATATTTTTTTCTCTGAGCCATAGGTCAGAATCTGTAGATGACAAAATTGGTATTTGTGGATTCCAGGGACAATTTTTAAAGAAATGTTAAAAAATAGTTCTATATAATCATAGAACTTCTTTTGTCTAAAATTGCTGAATATATAATATCAAAAACAATTTTACTCTGAGAAATAAAAAGTCAATATTAAGAGACATGGAGGAAGTTTGTTTTTGATGTCTGCCTGTTGCCGAGGGATTGCTCATAGTTCAAGCATCATTAAAGGATGACATAGTCAATGTCAGTGGTTTATCCTCTCAGTTGCCAGTAATTAGACCCTTGGGTTCCACTGAAAGGGTAATATCTAGAAGAATGTGGCCTGATTCTTAAAATAAAATAATGATTTCGGGACCAGGAAAGATTTAGGTCAATTTTTATTTGACACAGACCTTGGCAACGTCTAATAACATGAATGTTATTATAGATAAAACCTAATTATCCTGATTGCTACACTAGAAGAACTTTAGTGCTTAGATAATGTTCTCAAAATACAGGATTTTCAGGATCTCTTCAAAGAAGAAAAACATGTGGAACTGTAATGTAATTTGCAGTTTCTATTGCTTTTGTTCTTAAGAGACAACAATAGTTTTGATTCTTGAAAATGCCTAATTACGTAGGGAAGGGATTTCAAAGCAGAAAAGCAGATAATTTATAACATAATTTTCAGAGTAATTAGAATTCATGGAAAATAATTCATATTACACACGCTGTTTAATCTCCAAGATCTTATTATCCTGGAAGAAATAATTCAAATTTAACATTGTCTACTAGGATTTCTTGTACTTTTCTAATATCAATATATTAAAAATAAATGCTCTTTATTTGTGTTGTTTTTTGTTGTCTTTTGATTTTGTGTTTTTGTTCTTTTAGGATCACAACTATATGAAATAAATGGAAAGTTGTTAAATTTACATGAAATTGGAAGAGGTTTTCTTTTATATTGAGGAGGCTATATATTTATTTATATATAATCATATTACATACTTATAATTTAAAACTTAAGGTGATAACACAAAATTAAACATTGTAACATAAAATGTATAATTTGTGGGATTTTATTTGGGCTCTATTTTGTTTCTGTCTACTTAAAATCTAACTAGTTATTCTTCCCTGAGCACTTTTGACAAAAAGATACCTACAGAGAAATACTCAGTTATTACATATCTTAAATATTGTATTACTATTCTTTTGCTATTCCATTTATTATTTAAATATTAATCATAGTCTAATTCCAGTGAAAGTTACTTCATACTAACCCTTTCTCAGAACAACTTTCTTTAACTACTGTATTTACTTCTCTTGAAACCTAGAATCACCACTTGCACCACATATTTTGTATTCCTAATATGTAGGTGAGGTAGATTTTGTAGGCTATTATAAAGGCAGTAACAGATATGTTAATCTGACATCCAGTGGAATGATTCAAGCCCTGTAAAGTGGGTCTTCAGTGATAGTTGCTTGAAAAATCTAACCCAGCTGGTCAAAGAATATAATTTACATTTATATCTCCCCAGTTTAAATGGAACCAAAGTGAAGGCTAAAGAATTCGTCCTTCTAAAATTGCAGAATTTGCAGTAGATCACACCATGAGCAGTGACTTGAATGTAAGTAATGATCTCTCTTCTCTCCCTCTTTCTCTTTCTCTCACAAACATACATTTTTTTCTTTGCTCAAAGTTGACACATAAGATAATCCCTCTGTCTCTGATAATCAAAATATATTTTTACATATATTCATTAGTTAAAAATCATCAGCAAATTAAGTTCCCCCTTATTTTTAAATAATATCCCTCAAGATGTTACTGAGACCAAGAAAAAGGCTCACAGATTATTTGTAAACAGAAGGGCAGTTTAAAAATATGCCAACTAATGAAATTTACTAATAGATATATAGTAAATACAAAAGGAATTAGGCAAGATCTATATTTTGATTTCTTTAATGATAGAGAAGGCAGTATAATGACTCATATGTAAAAATTCCATATCAAATACTGTGTTGTGTTTATTATCTAGACTGTAATAAGAATGTTAGTGATTATCATGCTTTAAGATGTTACTTAAAAAAATCAGAATGTGCCTTTTTAAGCTTTATTTTGTTATTGCTTTAAAAAATCAAAACTTAAAACCTTAAAGCAAAATGAAATATTCTAAGGAAAATGTGTTAAGAGCTACGATTATTTCTAATGATTAATTCATTGTAATTTTATATGCAGCTTTTAAAGCTCAGAGAATAGAGGAACATACCTCCTCACTGTGATAACAGTCTAAGGTGTCAATTACCAACTTATAGTAAAGAGAAAATAATATAGTTTCTGGCTTCCTCTCACTGCCTGATTACTTCTCTCTAATTACCAACCTCTTTTTCATTTCATTGTTTTGCTATGACTTCCCTTAAAAATGTCTCTAGAGTTAGGAGCACATATTACCAAAATAACGTAATTTACAAGTCTATAATAATTATCTATAAGAATTTATCATTTTTCTGATTCCAACTGATTTATCTTTTCCAAAAACACAAGAAAATAGTTTCTAATTTCTTATCTTTTTAAACTCTTTTCACATATTCTCTTAGAGAAGACTGGATACATTCAGGCAAAAGTATTCTTCCTCATAAGTTGTCATTATTGTTATCTTTTTTAGTGAAAACCTCCATCGGTATTTGTGATAGTAGATTGAAAGCATAAAAATATCAATGGTATCCAAAAAAAATGGTTTCATCTAAAGGGAAATTGATAATAACTCCCCCCTTACTCTGTGGTACTGAACAATGTTTTTGAGCTATAAAGACATCTCAGATACGTATGTGTGTGTGGTTCCATAGATGTGCTAAGATTTCTAGGGTTGTCAATTTGATATGAAGTACTGTAAGTATTGTCCTGCAGTGTAGGGTTCTTATTCAACTCTGTTTTTTTATAAAAGTGATTGGTACATCATGGGCACTTATTTCATGTGGTAAAAGGGTTTTCCAGAGCAATATGTTTGTAGCTGCCAAAAGTAGTAGTTCTTTCACTGTGTTATCATTGGTGATACGGAAGTACTGAGAAAAGAGACATAGGACAGGACAAAATTCTATGCAAGTAAATGGGGTGAATTATAAACTTATTTTTTTATGGAGAGAAATACTGTTGGAAGAGATGAAATAAGAGTTCAAGGGGTTCTAAATGCCACCCATAAAGTTATCATACATAGGAAACTGGGGAACTATTAACTAACTGTGCCTTTACTTACAAAATATTCATTGAAAAATTTTACAAAGAGGTAGGTGACACATATAGAATATTTTTAAATATTTTGTAAAATTTTATGATTAATATTTTGGAAATAAAGGTACTTTAGCTACAATTTCCACGTTTCTCTATGTATGGTGACTTTAGGGATGGCTTTTAGGACACTCTGTAAATTTGAGGAAAGAAAAATACTCATTAAAGGTGATAAACATAATTAAAATGAACAGTTTAATCTCTCCCCAAAATACCTTCTTTTAACTTCCCATTAATAATGTAACTGTTTTACCTCCATCATACCCTATTACACAGTATCTTTATTGTTCTTACTGACAACAATATAGTCAGACATAAAATGTCAATTTGAGTATTCTCAGGAATTAACATACTTTCCAA
Source organism: Loris lydekkerianus (assembly GCA_963574355.1). Taxonomy (NCBI): domain Eukaryota; kingdom Metazoa; phylum Chordata; class Mammalia; order Primates; family Lorisidae; genus Loris; species Loris lydekkerianus. The sequence goes on from CAUYPK010169667.1 coordinate 84,886, forward strand.
TGACATTTTACAATGCTCTCAATCTGTTAAAAAAAAAAAAAATCAAACCTTAAAATATGTCTCACATGCAATTTACATTACAAACTTGACAATTAAGCCTATAGACAGTAGAGACTTTATAGTGTAATTTGTGGACATATATTTCAATTTGTGATGTTATTAACTGTATTATGATGATACACGTTTACTGTAATTGAATGAAGATGTCAAAAATCTAATCAAGTTATTATTAACCATTAGAAATTATTCCCTTCTTTTCTCCTTTTATTCCTCCTCCTTTTTCATATTTCTTTGCAGATTCCTTCCAAACAGCTGAATGATCTGCCTTGCAAAAAACTATATTTTTCCTTTGTGATTACTTACATTTTCCAATTCTTGAAAGCATTTAACACTTGTAAGTACTGATAATCAGAATATCAAGGACTTACACAGCTTGCACAGTTGCACTAAAGAATTATCAGAGAAAGCTTTATTTTGTGATTACTACCAAAGTATCCCATACTAATGTACTAGTAACATCTTCTGTTTGTGGACTAAGAACCTTTTAAGAACAAATGGTTTAGGAATTCATGAGTGGTTTATAGGCAGTATTGAGAAATCTAGTTGGAGCACATTTGTACAAAATAGATATGAGAAAATTAATAAATACAACAATAAATTTGAGAATTTGAAAATCTCCATCGTGTAACTACTTTCTTCTTCAGGATTCTTTCTGCTGTATCACTGCCCAATGACGTCTGTACCACACAGCTTCTAGAAGTGGACCTGACCAGAGTTCAACATTGCTTTTTCTTGCTACCATAATTCTACCTCCAGCAAATCTTTCCAAATGATTCCTACAAATTTCACTGCTTCAGGAATGAGTTAAAAATGAGCAAAGAAGAAAATAAAAGTAGATTCAGTTAGGAAAAAAAAAAAAGTCAGACTTCATGATTTTTAACATAATTATTCCAACGTATTTCTTATTCTACAGTTTTATTATTTGCACAGTGATTATCTGAATAGAGTCGGCTGCATTTACCTTGATATCATTTACAAAGAATGTAAGTTTTCTACATTATATTTTTAAAAAGAAGTAAAGAGGAATAACATAGTAATAAGGTCAATCAATAGCTTTCTTACGACAGACAGCACTATTTCACTACTTTGATAATTTTTTTATCAAATAGTTGAATGTGATTATTGCAAACACGTAAAAGTAATTGATCAATAGTTTCCAGTATGTTTTTGATTCATCCTAGCCCTATAAAATGTTTCATAGTTTGAATTTTCAGTACTACTAGATTTTATTTTAATTCATCTAAAAATGAATAAAGTTTTGCAATAATCCATGTTTCATTTTCTATCTTCCAAATTCATTTCTTTTTGTTTGACATAAGATTGTTTTATCTTTTTCCAAAACGTGTATAATTTCCTCGCTTGCTCTTAGTGTTTTTAGAAAACACATTTGCTAAGTCAGCAGTGATTCTATCAGTGTTGAGCAATGAAGGGGCAGTCATCAGTTTGGTATCAGCCTCAGAATTATTACTTAACTTTTGGGATCAGTGAGAGTAACTTTTATTAACCATAGTGGGTCATAACACACTGTATAAGCCCAAAACACAACTGTCGAATTTACATTTTATTATATGATAAGCTGGAAAGACTGCATAGATCTCAAAAGGAAAACTAAATTTGCTGTCACCAGTTCGACATACCTATTTCTTGTTAGGATTTTTATAAAGGTATAACTTGGAAAGCTTTGTGATACTGAAGCTGTGGCATCTCTTTAAATTAGTAACTAAAATGAGCAAAATAGATTATTTGGAATTACATTAATATAGAGAAATTTATAAACATATTGAAGAGACTCATGTTTGATAGGTAAAATGCTGTTAGTCTATATTCATCCAAAAATAGTTATAATTTAGCAAATCATCAGGAAAGTAATAAAATTCCATTTATATTTTTAAAAAACCCTCAGAAAAACAGTATGACATATTCGTATTAACACTTTTTTATAAACCATAACTTTGTGGCAAGCATAAATAAATAACTCCCAATTGTCTATGTTAATTTATAAAATTACTAATAAAAGTTATAATTTGCAAATGGATAACCTTATATTTCAATCAATATTTTAAAAATAATAATAGTAACAATGTCTAATGGTATACAGTTTATAATGCAAAGTGTATGTAATGATACGAAAGTACGCTGGGAAATCAATACATTGCTGAGATCAGCATGTGGAAGACAGGGGCAGGGTAAGGGGCTTTGATTTGCTCTTGTCTAGTTTCTGAAGTCACATAATGACCCATCACTACACCTTAAAATATTCCTTTCAAGGCCATCTGAACATACTTAAATCAATCTTCCTTGCATATATCACTGGGAAAACATTTTAAAGTCTTTTACTTAGATTGCATTTTGTAATTTTTATTTGGATGACTACATTAAGTTTAGAATATTTTCAATGCCTTTTTGTAAGTAACTTAGCAATTAAGTATGCCACTAAGTTTAGAAAAATATCTTTTTTCAGCTCGGAGCCTATGGTTCAAGCAGCTAAGGCTCCAGCCACATACACTTGAGCTGGTGGGTTCAAATCCTGTCTGGGACTGCCAAACAACAATGACGGCTGCAATCAAAAAAAGTAGCCGGGCGCGTTGTGGTGGGCACTTGTAGTCCCAGCTACTTGGGAGGCAGAGGCAGGAGAATTGCTTGAGCCCAAGAGTTGGAGGTTACTGTGAGCTGTGATGCCATGGCACTCTACCCAGGGTGACAGCTTAAGGCTCTGTCTCAAAAAAAAAAAAAAAAAAAAAAATTAAATTAAATAAAAATAAATTTAAAAAAAAAGAAAAAGAATTTTTTTCTTTTCAGGGAAGCAAAGGAGTAGAATTATTTTCAGCAAAATGAACAGACATTTTTAGGCAAAAAACGCTGCATGTATATACTCATTGCACAGAAAGGGCACAGATCACTATTTCTTCATCTGGTGTTGTTTTCCTTAAGCCTATTTCATTGCTCTCCTAGAAATATGTGGCTGCTCAGTTTAGTTAGGTTGTGCATTTTACGATATTTTTAATGTCTTGATTTACTTTTCTTGTCCTAGGCTTTGAAATTCTTACATAATATCATGACCAGCTAATATCAATGGAGTTCTTTTTTTCCTAACAGTAGTAGTAGTAGTTGTCACTTTTCCAAATGCGTTACACAAATTAACTCATACATGATTCTCAAAATGACCAAATGAGGAGGAAATTATAATTATTTCCATTTGAAAAGGGGCAATTAATCAGGGAGCACTTATACCAGCCATCTACAGTTGCTCAGCTAGTCCCGAAGGCAGGTACCAGGGCTCTGGTTACTCCATTCTCTTAACTACCATCCCCTAAATTATACATTGATGATGCCTCATGAAAATTTTTAAAAGATAATCTGTGATATAGGAAGACAAGCAATATTCCTACAGTCATAAATGCAGTCCATGTCTTCTTAACTGTTTTATTGACAAAACTTTAATAGGGAACTAACCTAACTGTTAAAGTGGCAAGTATTATACTTACTAAGGTTAAGACCAAAACCCAGTTTTGAAATTTATTGGTTATTATTCATCATTTCATTGTTTTACCTGCTAAGTTCACTTAACCCAATGTTTTAAAGATATTTCATTTACTATTTTACGACTACAGCTAACTATTTTATATACTTCTAATGTTCTAAGTTCTATAGAATGATAGTTATCAGTCAAACAAAACAAAATAGCTTCAGAACACATGAAAGAAGGCAAGAATAAACGTCAGACTTGTTCACGGCATTAATCTACCAAATGTACATCAAGTACTCTGGGTACAGGGGTATACCAAGGCCAGCAGCAGCTGCCACAGTTTCCATGAGCACCTACCATGTTATCAGACACTATTCTCATTACCATGCAAGTACTACCTCAGGCACTCTCAGAAAAAACAGCATGACATTTTTGTTTTAATCCCTTTTTTATAAACCATAACTTTGTAGCAAGCATAAATAAATAACTCCCCAAGTCACAGAAGTACTAAACGTGGGATACAAACTGAAAAAATGTAATTCCAAGGCTTACAAAGAGATTCATTAAAGAGTATCTTATTTCATACACAGAGTATGAGGCAGGATGTTAGGCCTTGAGATAACTGCAAGCACACATCTATGCGCTCTCTGGGTTCAAAGGTGGAAGCATTTAAAATCCTCTGGGAGACTTGTAAGGTTAAATTGAAAAGATAGCAAATTTGAGGACCACCAATTCTATCTGATTTGAGTACGGTAAAGTTCAATACTAGAGAGGTCAAGTAGGATTAGATGATAAAGAACTTGACAGGCAGTGAAATCTGGATTCAATTCACTTGTAAATTGAGAAACATAAATGATTTTTGAATGGGAAAGTTTGTGATAGCAATCAGTGCTGTATTTAGACAGACATCTACCGGTTGTACCTACACAGTATATATGACTTGAAGTGTTAGGCAATCTTATAAAATGAAGCATAAGCAATAACAGTTTTTATTCAAACAAATTTTAATAATCAAAATCTGCATCCAGAATTCTTTGTCCTAAGTCTGCAGACACCGTTTCCAGGAAAAATTATCTGATGTGATGTTTATAAAAATAAATAGAATACTACATGCATCTTTTCATGAATTGTCATTTCTTTTTGACTCAGTATTAATTTCATAAGGCAGTTTTACATTTCAAAAATGTAAAATTATACTTCACATAATAGTGGACTAAACATATGAACAAATATTTTATCATCATGGAAAGATGGGTTACTTAATAAATTTTCAAAATTTAGATATATTACCTTTTGAGAAATTGTGATTAATATCTTCTATTCTGGAAGTATTTTTATCAAACCGACATTGAAAATTTAATAATATTGCAATTGTATTCTTTCTACTCAGAGTGTTTAGAACATAACAAGTGTTTTTTTTTTTTTTTTTGGTCAAAACTACCTATGCCATTAAAATTCAATGGCCCTGTTCCTGTCATGCAGCTTTATCTGGCTAAAATCCTTTAATTCCCCATCTCCTGCTGTGGGGGAGCTCCAGGCTCATCGCACTTAACCTTTACCTAGGCTTCTCAGAATAGAATTTGTTTCACCCCATTCAGAGCTTCAATAGCTGAGCAAGCCACACGCAAGTGCACACTGGTCTTTTACCCTGAGCACACTAATCTGATTGTTTTTCCACTCTACAAACTCTGGGTCAACAATCAAGCTGCCGCCAGAAACTAATTAATTTGCAAACAGGCTTCTGTTTTCACAGAGGGAAAGCTTTTGAGAGCCATGTCAGGGAGGCCAGTCACACCATGGTTACACGCACTGTCACGGCATCCACTTCTGGGGTAAATCTCTTGCTTGATGTCACTGCACACAGGAACCCAGATTACCCAGTCAGCAGTAAATCCCTATTGAGGCCCACAGAGCTCTGAATGTAGTGACTCCAGAAGAGGAAATTGGTATAGACAGGCTGTGTATTCATTAAACATGGTGAGACGAGAGAAAAATGTAAAAGAGGAGGAAAAAGGAAGCTGCTTTTGATCTACCAAGCTGTCCAAGATTCCGTCTCCTTTTACACATTTTGATCAACTTTCACTCAAAAAAGTGCAATTATCTTAAGAAAATGTAATAATGCTCTTAAATGTTATTTTTCTACTCTTATCATTCAACGGGCAATTCTGAAATAAGTAATTCAAAATTGGTTACTAATATGCCACATATTAGAATTGTACCTTCTAGCTTTACCATTAAAAAATATTAAAATAGCACATTCTAACACTTTTACTCAGGTACATTTTCCTAGACATCTGAAAAAAAATGAAATCAATTTCTAAGCATATTGTGAATAATGAATTAATTTTTATTCTAGAGCTTTATTCATTTTTTCCTCATTAATTTCAAATCAACAAAAAAAGACTGGTTAAAAGTAGTAATGTTCCTTAGACAAAAAACAAACAAACAAACATATATATAGAGAGAGAGAGAGAGAGAGAAAAGTTAGGTCCTCAGAAAATGAGATCAAATATGGCTATATTTTGGTAACTTTTAGCTCTTTAGGAAAATGTATGTAGAGATTTTTAAATTTATCATCACTTAGAAAGTAAAACAGTTTCATGATGTATATTTACTTTTTGGAACGCTTACACTCCTAATGGGTGTACATACTTTGTTAGGGTAAAAAAAATCTAGGTGATAAATAAAAGGGAAAGTAAAACATTACTAAATTATGTTTAGGTTCAGATATGAATAACTATTTGACGTTATTATACATTCATGTTTCAACATAATTGCAGAAAAAATAATCATAAATACTGACATTTGTTTTTTCTTTGACTCTATGCATTGCTATCCCAGGATTGCTAACTAATAGACACAGTGGTACTTCACAGAAGATAGCATTCAAGGTTAAAAAATATGATATCTTTGTTCCTTCTTTCTTAGCCTTCAAAAATTAAGAGGACCTTTGTTATTGCTGCTGTAGTTTTAACAGAATCATCACTCAGCTTCTATAATATTCATGTGCTCAAATGACCATCAAGTTAACCTTACGGGGGGCTTTTTTTCCCACCAATACAACAAAATATTACATTTAAGCCAAATAAATACTATAAAAACTGGGTAAAACTAGATAATTCATTTCAAAACTAAATATTTCATTTAAAACTAGATCATTTATTTTACTTATTAAAGAAAAACACACTTAGATATTCTTATTTTTTTTTATGCCTCCGAAGATAGCATTTATTGAAATAGTATAATAACAAAGTTGTAAAAGTTGGATAATTTGAGATTGGGTATCTGCTACCATGTACTGTTAATTTGTGCCCTCACTTTATTTGCAGTCATATGTCTTGGTTCTATTTTTTTCTAAAAATGCATCTTGTGGAGAAATTTGAATCTTAGAGAACATGAAACATCCTAGTACATGACCACAGAGGAAGCTACGCTGATTCCAAAAAGGGCAGGCCCTCGTGGTATGAGTGTTACAAGGGAGAGGAAGTGGGATGATGACTTGCATACCATTTCAATTACAGAAAAAGGCAAGTGGGTTCGTCTATCTTCAGGCACGATCCATTTAGGAAATTCCACTAAAAGAAAACAGGTCTTCCTGAAGTGAGTGGGAAGGCCTCACACTCTGGCCTTGCAATTATGTGTTTGTGTTCACTGGGTCTTGGCTCTCAAGGATCCATGTGGTTTCATATATTAAACCTGACTCTGGCTGCCCTTTCACCCTGACTCAAATATAATCACTCACAGAGTGAGTCTGACCAAGTTTCCTAAGCCTGCTCCAACCAATGGAAGTGGGAAAAGGGATACAGGGACAATTAACATTTATTAGGAACTTACTACATGCCAAACACTCACTCAGGGCTTTTTGTGGATTATCATGTGGTCAATCTTTTCACAACTACATATAGGTAAGTAGGTAGTATAATCCATTAAATATATAATACATCCAAAGTCCAAGGGAAACTTTTTCTCATTCTAAGGACTATAGCCTGTCCTCCAAATCAAATACCATCCTGATAATAGTCCAAGACACAGACAGTTTTGAAAAACTATCTCCATCAAAGAGAAAACTAATCTATGTGCCCTAACGAATGGCTAATACATACAATAATTGGATAGTAGTATTCTTAAACTAATTATTATTAAGGAATCATTACTATAATGACAGTGTAAACTTGTTTTCTTACTATGAATATACAACAGAACAATTTTACTTTATTTCCACATTTTAGTAAGCTCAGAATGGAATTGAATTTTAAAGCCATATAATATTAAGGGAAGTTATGTAGAGTAAGGAAAAAACAGTGAATGTTACCATAGCATGTCCATCCATACCAGTTCATTTCCTGAAATCCAAGGTTGCCCTAACCTTTACTTAGAAACCTTAAATTAGTTTATTACCAAAGAGGAGGATATTTTAGGAAGCTGTCAGATATTAATACACAAAAAAAAATCAATAGATTTCATTTCTCTGAAGTTTCTTTATCTAAAAGTGTTATTCATTCCCAATATCTCCTCTTAAAGTGAATTTAAACCTTTACTGGCACTATTATATAATTATAAATTTCGTAATTATGAAAGTAGTGAAACTATTTTTTTAAAAAATCTAGATATTTCAAGATCCACTTTTAGACAATTTCTTATAGTAGAAACAAAAACTGAAGGGCATCTAAAATATGCAAACTGATTCTTCTAAAAGAGTTGAATTTTTTTGAGAAAAATAAACTAATTCTACACCAAAATTAATTTGAATAGCCTGACGACTCCTGAAAAAAATACCTTGCAAGACGATGTTTTATTTGTGGAACACATATGATTGTACAGTCTCTGCTGATGCCTTCAAACTCATTTATTTCATGAGTGTGTGTGTAAACATTATGTTTCCAATTTTATTCAGTAATGGTATTTCATTTCATGAGCCCTGTGAGTCACAGGCCCTTGGTCCTGTCTCAGACTTGTCTGCATCCTCCATCTTGCAGCAGCTCTGGTTTCTGCACCCTGTCAGATGTAACCTTTGTGTTAATTTGGAAAAATCAGTTCTCACGTTTAGTGCTGAGAGCCTGATAACTGAATTCTCAAGTGAACTACACATTTTCAGAGATGAAGTACAGAGCTGTGGACAGTGACTGTGTTTTCCCACAGTGTAAATTCCTCAGCCTCAGCTGTCAACATGCGGGTGTGCAGCATAAAAGCAGCTTTAACTGGATGACTTTTTTTTTTCTCTCTCTCTCTGAGGCCATAAAATTGAAATGGATACTATACTCTCCTTTATGTTATTTTATCTTCTAATGAGATTTTTTGTTGCTCATGGACAGTAAAAGCCTGTATGCCCTTTAGGGATCCTGGTAGATTAAAGTCTCCTTCTTGCTGAATTAAAAACACACAAACAAATCTTTCACACTAACGTTTCATCTGAGAATAGGACAGACAACAATGTTAAAAGAGGGTTTCCTCTACTAATTTTGCCTCCATGCACATTCTACATTTAATCATTTACAGTGGAGATTCCAAAATTGTGCTCTGGGCTTCTGGAATTTTACACACATCGTTCTTTTCATCTCAAGATCTTTTCTTTTCCTTCAGGAGAATCCTACTTTCTCAGATGTTCAGGCAGCTACTAAGAGACCTCCACTATCCCCAGTGGCAGGGAGACATTGGAATATAATTCAAAATTATGAATTATAATTTGATAATTATAATTCCTTTTGACTACCACAGTGTTCGTAATCAATCATTAATGATCACAGGCATTATCTTCATTTAAAACAACAATGGAGAAATTATGACAAATTTAAAGAAAACTCAGTAGAGCAAGAACTGAGGGAAGATAAGAGAAGTGACTAATTTAAAGGGAGATAAGGCGGTTAGTGACACACACTGCAGAAGGGCTTGTCTCAGGGGAAAAGGATAAAAAGCTATCAGAGGTCATTCATGATGCGTGGAGGAAAAGTTTCATGGAAATAGATGATTTGATTAAAGTCAAGTGAAAAGTAGCTAACAGTAGTAAGACGTGGTGAAGAAACAAAGCTAGCCAGGTTATGAACTAGATGTACAGATGGGGACTTGGTGGCATACCATGATGAAGAGAAGGGTTCTGCACGAGCAAGACTGCAAGTCAGGGAAAGAAATCAGTGCTGAAAAATAAAGGCAGCAGACTCTAGACTGGATACACTGAAGAAAGAACATCAACGTAATTAAGAAGAGGTGTCCAAGGAGGAAGTAGGAGGCAAGCTTTTGTCACTACTTCATGAAAAATAATAGGACCATCAGAAATCTTGTCACACAAGGGAAGAGATGCTGACTGAGGAAGTTGGAGGTACTGTTTGTTTTGGATGTACTTTGAAGTGTAGGGTCGAGCTGAAGAAACATTATAACACAGCTCATGGTCTCTTCAAATTTTAGTCTAGAGACAGACTTACGATTTTTCTACAACAAACAAATGAAGTACAGAAATAGTGGAAGGATTTGGGCTTCTCAGAAGTAAGGCAGGAAAAACAAGTGTGGCAGAAGTTCAAAGAGGGAGGTGATCAATCATCTGACTGAGGACATAGGTGAACTGTAAACCATAAGCTTCATTCTTATTCATGAGTCATACAAAACCAGAAAAAAAGGTCGTGGAGAGGAGATTAGGAATTGGGTAACTTTGTTGTATAAGATTAAAGGCAGATATAAATGTAGATAATTAAGTTATAATAAAAAAACATTCTAGTATACAAACAGTAGGGGCCATTATAAAAATCTTTGGAATGCATAAATAACCAAAGGAAAAAAAAATCAAACTCTTGTTACAAAGATTTATAAAGATCATTTACTTAAAATATTAAGATATGTTTACTTTAAGCATAAAATTTTTATACATTTTATACCATGAGAAAATTACTTATATCCTATAAAGAAAATAGAACAATAATAATAATAAAACGTGTCTACTTGATCAATTATTCAAGCCAGTGATAGAAGTTGAAAAAACTGGATTATTGTTCTAAATGTTCTACTATTGGGTTAGATAAGATAATGGCCTTAATTTCCTCACTTATTAAAAGGAAAAAGTATTTTTAGGAATATTGAAGCTTACTCAGTTCAAATGATATAAAATATCCCTTTGGAATTTTGGAAATACTACTAACATTGCATTATTAACACTGCACTCTTTGTGATATTCAGTAGTTTATATGATGAGGATCTCAAGGCCATCCATACCTCAAGAGAAGGATGAGAACGTGCCACACTGTGGGATTTACTGTGGTTCCCTTGTACAGTGTTGGCAAGTCATCTTATCTTTTTTCCATTGCCTCCCTTCCGTAACTCCTACCCAGATCTCCTTCTTTCCATAGCTAACTACTGAGAAACTTCAGTTTTGGCACAAAATACACATTTTCCTGAATTTTTAATCTCTCTCTTCTCTCTTTGCCCAACTTTCTCACGCCCACAGTCATGAAGTCACCATTATTAGCTTAACAGCACACTAAACTTCAAATGATCCTGCACATACTACAGAAGTTCTCCAGGGACTGAGCACAGTCCCACTGGCCACAAGCCTGCTTTCTTGCACACGCCACCTACCGTTGAGCCACCTGGAGTCGTGCTGCTCTGTCCTGATTGGGTGGTGGTGCCCAAGAGTTCGAAAGATGGCAAAGTCTCGCCCCATAAAATCAGCTGCAGTTCCAGAGTATAATTCTCCATCTGCATTGTGATAAAACGAACCACAGACACATGCTTTAATTCAATGAAGGCAAAAAAAATCATACAAAAAACCCCCACAAGTTTGAAGTTATGACAATGTTAAAAGGAAACAGAATTTCTCTCGGCCTCATTATGCAAAATTACTTGTATTTCATCCAATGTTTTTTTATTGAGTATTTTATAATCATTCAGTCAGAAAAATCAGAGTATTTTATAATCAATCAGTAATCATAGCTGATTACTCATTGAGCATCAACTTAGAAAATTCAAGTGAATCCTGATTTAATGAATTTTGCTAAAACATGAAATTTATTCTTTTCCACTATGACCAATGACAAAATTACAAAAGGCAAACTACGTTTGTTATATACTTGCTTTTACAGGTATAAAGCTACTATGTTTCTAATATTTTTATTTGCCAGGGTAAAGTATCATTGTAAAATTTTGCTTATAGCTTTTATTTTAGTAGCAATTAAGTCTTTCATACGTGTCTTTTGTAGTGGTATCTGACTTAAAGAGATTTTGCTAGAATTTTAAAAAGACTGATATTTTCGCTGCCACTTTTATGGCTTTATACTTTTTAAAATGTCTATTGGGAGAAGTGTTATTTGGGATAAGCTATTATGTAGTCCCAAAAATAAATCCACCACGTGGCCTCAGCTATGACAGAAATGTGTTTGAAGAGAAAGACTTTTTGATCAACCCAGGCCCCAATGAGTACAATTCAAGACTGCTTTGCTTTTTGACTCATTACTATTAGAATAGAATTATCTCTAGGTCAGAGTTTAATAATGGAGGAATCATAACCAGATGGTAGAGCATAGAAGGAAAAAGACAAAAGGGAGAGAAAAAAAGAAGTTAATATTTACGGAATTCCACTCTGTGCCTGTCAGGCGTCCAGCACTAGCTTGACACTCTCAAATTATCTCATTTACTTCTGTTAACAACCTCATAACGTAAATAATGATATTCCTGTTTTACAGTTTAAGAAATGCAAGGTTGGCATGTCAAGGTGAAAGACCAAACCCAGGCCTGTTTAATTCCAAGCCATTTACATTAAGCCATGACACTCTTCAAGAAACTGAATTTCTGCTTTTTTAAAACAGAAAGGGGCTCATATCATTTCTTCCAGAAAATGTCATTTGCCTGCCTGCTTAAAGCAAATTATTTAAAAACAGAGGAACATAGTGATAATAATTTTCTTCAAATAAACCATGATACTTACTGTAAATACTAATATTATCTCATTGATTATTTAGATATTTTAATGTTTTTTATGCATTGATTTGAAAAATATTCAGAAAATAAAGACAGGAGAAATTAGGACTTAAATATTTGTATAGCACTATCATTTGTTCATATTCTCAATTTTCCCTTGCAAATAAGGGCTTTGCAATGTAAAATAGACACTCAAAGTAGTCCAACTCAAAGCAATTACTTTGGTTGAACCTGTGTCTCACTAACATGTCCGAAAACTGGACTGTGCATACCCTCCAGTGTAGTGAAGAATAATTACATGGAGAAAAATTATTGAGTAACAAATTATTACTGTATACACAGATAGATATCTCGGACATTAATTTAAAGACCGATCATTTATTTTGAATTATTGTAACTCAAGATAAATAAAAAGATGGTTTGAAAATTACTAGAACAAATTACTAGCTCAATGCATAGTCCTCCTTGTTATCCTAAACTGTCACGGTACAGTATGTGGGGACTGAAAAGCAGCTTGTATCAAATGCAAATCTGACTTGCTCTTACTAAAACATGATGGAGTAATATTTTACCTAACCACAAAGAAAGGAAATAACCCTTCTCTGAAAATGCAAAACCGAATACAAATAAGCTATCCGCATATTTCAAAGACACTTTGAAATATTTAAATGCCTATTGTTTCATTAATATTAGCCCATATCCAAGCCCTGTAACTTTTTTAAGGTTAATAGTTTATCTTTTACAAATGATTAATAAATAATTGAGATGTATTTTTAAATGTCAGGTGGATAATTGTTTTTTCTTGTTTTGTGTGAATAAGAGGATGTTACTTAAAAACATGTTGTGAAAGCAACCTAAAGTGGTCATGCCAAGTTCAAACATTTTCATGTTGGAGTACCTGTGAGAGGATCCCTCACGTCCCTATGATCTGACAAAATCAATAGCATTAAACTAGCGGTTCTCAACCTTCCTAAAACCTCCTGATGCCGTGACCCTTTAATACAGTTCCTCATGTTGTGGTGATCCCCAACCATAAAATTATTTTTGTTGCTACTTCATAACTGTAATTTTGCTACTGTTATCAATCATAATGTAAATATTTGATATGCAGGATATATTTTCATTGTTATGAAGGGGTCGTGACTCACAGATTGAGAACTGCTGCATTAAACTATTAGCTGAACTTCACTGCCTCTAATTCATATATGAGGTGAAGAAAATCAAGAAAAATAAAAATAGAAAAGAAAGATGTGAAAATTGAACAATTTAGTATCAGAGCTATAGTCAGACCATGCCAACAAAAAGTTTAATCAGATAACGTTAGTAAAGAATGCCATTAATTGAACATTCTTTTTGTTGTTGAGCTTGCTCTAGGTAAGGAAAATTCATATTTATATTGTTATATATATAAAATGCACTTAAGAGGGAGTATAAATAACAAAACCAACAATAAATAAAAAACTTTTCTTTGGATGTAAAACATGTTTGTTTCTCTTGTTCATTTGTTTGGTTGTTTTATTACTGTCTTAAACCCATTCTCATACTAGAGTGACAAAAATCAATACAAATAAAAATAAGGTGGAGGAATGATTTTCTTTTTCATTTCACAGTAGATTGGAAGGTCATTCAGAAAAAGTAGAACTATTCAGGAGAAGAGCTAGTGACTCAATTTATCACTGAAAGAATTAAATTGAATAATTGACTTATAAACAAAGAAGTATACAAGCACAGTTGTTTCTAGCTAGAGGAAATGACCTCCCACCTGAATATTATTTTTGGCAAGAGTCAGAATGATTTCCTTGAGCTAGACGGTACCAGGTGCCATGAAGGGCAGATTCTGTATCGTCCACGTTCAATGTCAGTAAGTAGATGAAGTATGACATTTTTGTTGTTTTTCCCAAAAGATATAAGTAGTGGAATGTGAAATAAGCCTATTTTGGCTTATTTTTCATTAAGCATACATATCATCTGAAGCCAAAGTATATGTTATTTAATATACTCAAACATTTTTATCATATTAAAGAATTGCTATATTCTTTGACTATCTGAAATGATCTAATGATAAATGACTGTTTATCATTAATTATTGTTTATACCTCAGCTGGCTTATTTTTGGAGAACAGATCTAGTTAATAAAAAAGTTTACTTGTGAAACTTCTTTTGTAGTTTCTAGATAATTTATAAAGTAACCAAATTCTAGGCTGATTCCTGAGCATAGTGCTTATTTTATAATTTTCTGATCCTCAATATAGGTCTTCTTGAAAATCTGATGTAGTATATTAGATACATGTTATCCTGCAGTGATTCAAATGGTGTTGAGATACATACTTTTGGGCTTTCCACATATACTAAGTGACTAATGAAAGAAAACGTGACATTTGTCCAATTTTATTAAGGTGGTGGTTAGATAATATACTCAAGGAATTGTTATACCTATGAAACAAGTGACTATAGGTATTCTTTCCAACAAATCCTTAAGTCTGTCTAAAAAAAAACAAAAAACACAAGGGCAGTTTGATGTCTCAAAAATAATATACTGGACTAAGATAAATTAGTGCTGACAGATGTAACTAACCATCTAGAAACTGTCAAGCACAAAAGCTGCTGTTTGATTATACTACCATTCTTTCTTAACTGTCTCAAAGGAAAGCATTCTTTACTGAGATGAACAAAAACAGTTTGTGAATTGTGCTTCTACCATGGCTGAGTTACCTGAGAAGCACATATTAAAAACAAAAGTTCATATGTACTTTAGACTTTCTGTTCAGAGCTCAAAATGAAGTAAAAATATGGCTTAGATCAGTCCATGTATTGGATTACAATTCCTGAGAAGGGTGTGAGGAGGAGGAACAGAAGGAGAAAAAACATTTCCTGATAAAATTGCAGTGTTACTAGCACAGGTGAAAAGTGTGACATGGATGTGAGCAAAAAATCAAACAACCTAAAGACCAAGCCATTATGTTGTTAACACCTTAAGTAAATTCCACCCACAGAATGGAAGCAGAGAAATTAGAAACAGAAGGGAAAAAAAAAGAAATTTATGTCTTTCTGTCTCTCTCTCTCTCACACACGCACACACACACTAACACTCAGTGTGGATGAAATCCATTCCTGGTGAGTCGAATGATGTGAAAATAATTTTACATTATTATACTAATTGATTACTTTCTCTGTAGCAGTAAATATAATAAATTGACATTGTTATTTTTGTCTCTTTTAAAATTAATATTTTCAACAGTTAATATGTGTACATGGTATAAAATAAAAAATATAAAATTTACTAGCTTTAAAGCTTCCTCCCAGCCTCCCTGAAGGCAACCACAAACGAGTTTTTATTTGTTTCTTTTCCACATATATTCCAGAAATATACACGTACTCAAAATAGTAGATTATTACGTTGCTTTATTTAATTCTCCCAACAAACTAGTATAATTAACTTGGCCATACCATTTCATATTCAAGGATATTGAGGCTCAAAGAGCTTCAAATACTTTTCTCAATTATATGTAATTAATTTATTTTATAATTCTTATAAAATAAGAACATTTTCTAATATCAAATTATGTTCTTCCCTGAAGCAAGGCAGAATAGCTTAAAGATATAAGCCTTACCAAAAATTGCAGACCTTTAAAATTGAATTTAGTAATACCTCTTTGTGTTGAAATATTTTTAAATTATTAGTGCTACATTGCCTGGAAAACATTACACTGAGAAAATAAAATTGACTTTTCCTTTCATGTCATGAAAACACGAAATGGTACTTAATTAGTGCAGAAAATACTGGGTTTTATTCTCGTGCTGTGATCACAGTTCTCATTTATTTTGATTAGGGGAGAAACTTTTATCTTTAATAAAGAAATTTGAAACAAAATAATCAGAATATTTGCAGGTAGATAAAATAAGAAATATTTTAAAAATAAATTTTGGAGCAATTTTATATTGACACAATGATAACTTAATTATTGTGATTTGAAAACCATAAGAAGTTAAAGGATATAGCTTTGTATTGCTCAGGAGAGAAATCATATTTTCTATGGTCATCAGCTTAAAAAATAGTGGCAATTTGGAAAAAGGTCACACAAAACCCTGACACTTTTTGTGAACCAATTTTTTTTAAGTATCATCTGGCTTTAAAATTTAATAGGTTGAAATCATTTCATATTGGTACTGGTGGTATAAAGAATATTTTCTGGCATGGTGAATCTAGCCAGTTTACCGAAGTTTTAGTCAAAGTTGAAATTTTGTTTCCTAGTGTTGAGGAAGAGAGCAGTCTGCAACCACCTTTAAATTTCTACCTTATGTACTAAAATTAGAAGAATACATACAAAATCTTTGGAGGAAAATAGGGTTTCCTGTTGGCCATTTATTGATATACAAAGAAAAACCTGTGTATTTCAGAGACAGCTGTTATTCTTGTTGGTAGAAGAGTCTGGGAAGTGCTGTCGAAAATATTTATGTTAGAAGGCTCCATGAAACTAAGGGAGCATTCTCTTTATGGCAGTATACGAGAAAATGCCAAGAGAACTGAACGAGGGGAATTCAGTACACTCTGAGAGGAAGAATTCACAGCATGGTTACAAAGGAAACCTCCCAGTACAGGGAGTTACAGCTGTTGAATTGTAATAGTGTTGGGGGCATTTTGAGGAATTTTGCCAGGTCCAATATGTTCTGTTCCTTTTTCTGTACCTTGCTATTTAACTTACTCAGAAATTAGCTTATTATTCAGACTTGTGAATAAGCCCTCTATACTTCTGCAAGTTACAATTATTTGGCCATATTGGACAGGTTAAGGTCTGACCTTCCACTTAGCATTTGTTTTCTGAAATGCCTATTATTCTTCCATAGTTACACATCCTCTCACTGACTCACAAAACGTCCCTTATTATCTTTTCCTTTTCATAAATCTATATAGCTTTTTCAAAGAAATTCTAATATAAAACCAAACTGTGGCGTTTCGTGTTCTTTGTGGAATTTGTGTGGTTGCATACCGTGTGCACTACGTAATACTGACTTGTCATCATCCTTTCTCGGCAGAATATTAAAATAAATAATCAAGCAAATCCCTGCTGAGAAACATACCACAAATTAAAGCCGCTTTACGCACACTTTTACATAGTGCTGTTTGGAGAATATCTATCCCCTTTTCAGTGTGCAATTTAAATCAGTACAGGCTACAAGTTCGAACAAGGGACAACTCCTCCCCTTGGTTTAAGACGACTTTCCAACTGCAGTGTGCACTTGTGAGGAAGTCACCGCATGTGATCACTAGGCCATTAGAGAAATAGGAGAATTATAAGTGTACTAAATTTGCTGCATTCTTTCAAGTCTTAAACTTTTGTTAAAATGCTGCATAAATGGATGAAATGGACTAAAATTGTCTACAATTGAAAAGCAATTGAGGAGATAATGTATGATACAATGGTTTTATTCTTAATAGAACAGAGATCAGCGAAACACCCTGATCAAGTCAACACAAGAGAATCCCGAGAACAATGTGTCTTCATGGTTAATGCTCTACTTCATTCAACTGTAGTTTATTTATTTTTTTTTTTTGAGTAGGAAAAATTATTCATAAAAAGAAAATTTTATAAACTTTTGTCAGATCAGCAAATAACCTAACTGTAATTTTTCTTTCTAATTTTACTTTTAAAAACTCTAGATGCAAAATTATGTTAGAAATTCTACAGATATAATTATATTAATTGCTTCTTTTGTGGAAAGAGAAACCAAAAGCACATCATTTTTATACAGTTGTGTAGAAAAATATATTCAGGAGGGGAATCTTGATTGTTTTGTGTGTTTTAGAGTACTGATATGCTCAAAAGTTAAAAACAAACAAAAAAAAAAAAAAAACACAGAAAGGAAGAAAGAAAATGAAAGAGTAAAAGAAAAAGGAAGAAAAAATAGAAAAGTACTTCATGATTGATCACTGTGTGTGTGTGTGTGTGTGTGTGTGTGTGTGTGTGTGTGTTTGTGTTTAACTGCTGTTCAGAGGTGGTTAAAAGGATTTGGAAAAAATTATTTTTCAATATTGAATAAACTTTTCTCCTACTTCCTGTCTTCTATGTCAATCCTTTTGAACTATAGGTAACCATTCGCTGCCCATCTGCAATGTTGAAAAGAAGAAAAAGCTAGAAAAGAATATGATTAGAGAAAAGGTTAGAAGAAGTCACATAAAATATTTTGTTGGATTGGGGGGAAAAAATAAAAAGACCTAAAGTCATAAAAGGTGGATACAGATTGTCTTCCCTCAGCCAGCATGGCTAACAAGATAGCAGGATGAGTGAACAAAGGTGACACAAAGGTGACACAAAGCAATCTCGGCCACTTGCACACCATTCACATGGACTGTGCTCATGACATTGTCTAAATGGGGAGAGACTGACAAATCACTGACTGTAATTAACAGAGTATACTGATTCTCATTCTTTCATTAAAACCTGTCAAAAATTCAATTTCTAAATACCTTTTTCATAAAATGGAAATAAAAATGTTTTCTTACAAAAGAAAAATTTAAGCTCAAGAGGAGATGGGTCATGCTTGAGCAGGACATTTTAAGGTACTATTAAACCATTTTAATTAAAAAGAATCAGACTAGTCAGGGCAATAACCAAAATGGCATTTACTGTTTCTTCTTCGATTTCAAAGTATTTGAATATATCAACTGATATACTATTAAAATTGTTTGTGATTTATATGAAAAATCTTGGAAGATAAAAAAAACAACATGCAACCTGTTATTATCTATAAAATTTCACTACTCAATTGATTGTTGACTACGCACCTATTAAAAGAGATGCTGTCAGCAGTTTAGGGTCATATGGACTCTTCCCACGGCCATTTTCAAAATGTGAGTCCTCCAGTTTAAATGTGTTATCCTGTAGATTGAAAAAAAGAAGAAGGGTTTTATTTATTTAATGTAAGAAGTATTTTCAATATGTTAGTTAAAGAGAGGTTGAGTACTCATGTCCAACAGCAAAGGTTGTTTTTATCCTGCAGATGGCAGGATAAATTAAGTGGGTTGAAAATAGCTAAAAAATCTACTTAGTGAATTTTAGGAGCAGTTAGCATGTTGCAAGCAATAATGTGTAAATGAACTCTAAAGAGCAGAATATATCATAAGGAGAGAGTTATTTTATTACACAGGTTTGCTAAGATCTATCCAAATGGCTGTTGAAGAAAAAATTTTAATTTAAATGATTCATTTCCATCCTTTGTAGACAAGAAAAAATAGCAACTTACTACATTAGATGTCTAGAATAAATAATATATTGCTTTTCTTTATGTAGTTTCCAAGA
The DNA here is from genome assembly GCA_963574355.1 of Loris lydekkerianus. Lineage (NCBI taxonomy): Eukaryota > Metazoa > Chordata > Mammalia > Primates > Lorisidae > Loris > Loris lydekkerianus. The sequence goes on from CAUYPK010169667.1 coordinate 104,608, forward strand.
GGACTTTCTGAATAGCTACGGCAGTCACTTGCTCCACCGTCTTCTGTACAATGTAGGTGCACACATGCTTCTCATGGTTTGCGAAGCAATCTCACCCACCCCTGTACGACAGGGCTAGTGTGCCTGGAGGTGGCGTCCTTATAACAAGCACATCATTTTCACAGGAATGTGTACTCTGTTGGGGCCTATGTATTCAGACACAAGAATAAACTTTTGACTACATATAAAAACTATGCACGTCTCAAGGTTGAATGTGTACAGGAAAGCACAACAAAAAACTCTTGATGAGGAAGAAACTAAATCATGCTTGAGATCCTGTTGCCAGAATGTTTCTAGCTACTGCAACCTATATGTGATAGTGCAATAAGTTCGGGGACATTTCTGAGCACTCTTCAAATCCAGGTGTCCTGGGAAATAATTAGGTCTGAATATGTAAGCATTTTCCAGCAGCACATTAAGTTGTCCACAGATCGGCAATTTCTCTACTTTTCATATAAAGGTATTTTTTTTTTATCATGTTGAGATAGTAAATGGTGTTCGTTTTACGGTCTGTCAGGATCATTTTATTTTACATTTAATATTTCTGATGGAGTTAATGGCACAGTTTCAAGTTATAACTCTTGAAACTCATTTGAATTAGAGAGGGAAGTAAAAAGAAAGGAAACCAAAAGTATTCTCTATGTCTGTTACTGCGAGTGAAAATTACTGATTCCATTCTTACCTTGCACTGATTAAATATTTGGTTAATAAGCTGTCCCCTGACAATGAGAGTGCTTCAGCTCAGTTCTAAAATTTACTCTTTGCAATAACTTAGGAGCTTCACAGAATTGTACTTGTTGCAGTAGGAAGGGCAGTGAGCCAGCTACTAGCATTCAGGTGGGCAAATTTTTAGCCCTAGTTCTTTGGTCACCATTACATATTTCTGAGCCTCTGGTCCTAAAACACCAGTGCAGACAAGGATATTTAGCACACAGATTTATCCTGAGAATTAAAGAATTTATGTAAAGAATTTTTTTAAAAACAAACGTAAAAAGCAAATGCAATTTATTTTATTCTATTAATAATGTTCATCACACCACCTTAAGAAAATAAAGTGAAAATTTAACACAGATGTTACCATTATTGTCAACCTTCCTAACATAATGTAAAAGACTTTTTGCCTATAGACAGCAATAGACAACACCAAATTTCAAACTTGTTCACAAATACAAATTTATTATAAGGTCTTGAATATTAAAATTATAATATGCAACTTATTGACATATCTAATAAAAGGCACAGCACTGTTAAAGAACTATTTAGATGAGTTCTGACAATTTTGTTCATGAACTCATCCTAGAAAAAGTGCCACATACCTCATTGCTGAATATCACTATGGTCACCTTCAAAGTACTATCCTTAGCTATGCATGGATGCCAGCACCTAGTCTACCTCTCCAAGCAATTTTGATCTCTTTTTCTAGAATGGCTATCAGAGCTGTAATCTAATCTTATTACCCTTCATATCCTGAATGTCATCAAAATGTCATCCTTTCAATATTTCTTTTATCTTTGGGTAAAGAAAAAAGTCACTGAGGGCTACATCAGGTGAGTAGGGAGTGTATTCCAATACAGTTATCTGTTTACTGGCTACTAACTCCCTCACAGATAGTGCCGTGTGAGCTGGTGCATTATTGTGATGCAAGAGCCAGGAGCTTTTGGCCAAGATTTTCAGTTAAGATTTTTCTAACTGTTTCTCTATCAATGTTTACTTGGTCTGCTATGCTTCTCATAGTTAGGTGACAATTTGCATGTATAACTTGATGAACTTTTGCAACATTTGTGTCATTTCTGGTCATTACTGGCTGCCCTGACCTCTCTTCAGCAGTGAAACTTTCTTTCCCCTCAGAAAAATGTTTAAGACATTTGTACACTACCATTTTCTTCATGAAATTATCCCCATAAACTTGAGCTAACGTGTCCCTAATTTCATCTCCACTCTTACCAAGTTTAATAAGAAATTTAGAATGTTCGTTCCTTGCTCTCATTCATGCTCTGACATTCTCACCACAGCACATAACCCACATAACAATAATGAATGCCACTCAAGACACTTCTCATCATTGCCATGTGTGGACATGAACACAGCTGAGGGACACTGATATAGCAAGGCCATGAAACCCTACCAAGATGTTTGTACAATGATGGAAACACAAGTGTATGGTGGCAAGTTCGCAAGCTTAATTGTCAGACTTCATATATGCATTTGGATCAAAAATTAGGAAATGGTAAAAAAGAAACATAGTAAAAGATGTAAACTCTAGTGACACAAATCATTGAAGATATTAAATTTTGTATATATGATTATTTGCTATAGTTAGAGGGAGGAAGAGGAAAAGTAGTGGGATAATAGAAAATACTTTTTATAAATATGATTATTTTTTGTATTTAAAAGATATTTTCCAATACTGAGAAAGACAGGAGAGCTATGCTCACAGAATGAGACACTTCACGCCTGGAATCGTATGTCCAAGGTGATCAGATAAAGCCAAATAGCTGAGAAGTGCTTCCAGTTTCATGCAGTATTTGATTTACAAGGTAAAGAACTAGGCTTCCTAGAAGAGAGGTTAAACATGTCATTTATGGTTTAAGAGAAGACGGAAAACTATACTTTGTCAGGGTGTCGGGTAATGTCCTCAAAGCAGGCATCCGTTTTATTTTCTTCCCTTTTGTTCAACCTCATAAATGAATATGAAGTTAATCACCTCTTTACTGATATAAAATATCTTTGCATTAAGTCTAAATCTCACCCAAATTTCTGGGAATCTACCATATAAATCTTCTATATCTTTATATTACGTTCAAAAGGTCAAAATAAATTGAATGTCCTTGGCAGTCTAGTGAGACAGTGGCCTGAAATACATGCAATTTGATTTCCAGATAGGGAAACAAAATGACATTTCTTACATACAAATGTCTGGAGTGCAAAATTCACACCATTACATGTAGTAATGGGGGCCCTGGATGTCAAAATCAGACAGAACTGGGTGTTACATCTGGATCTGCCTTTTACCATCTTTGCCCAGGCAAGTCCTTACCCTCTTCTGGTGGTCAGATTTCCTGTCTGTAATAGGAGGCTAAAAAATCTCAAGGGTGATGTGAAAACTTATGACAATGTATATAAAATCTATTTGGTATGCAATTGCAAAACACTTATTCACTTAGTTTTTTTGTTCATAGTTATTGAAATAAACTGATTCTGTCCTATGCTGATCAAATTGTATCATAACACAGTGGCCTGCCTATATTTCAATCAGTGGAAATCAGGACACATGTGAAAAATACATATAAATGTTTTGATCTTTCATAAAGATTGAGAATTGTTCTCAAATGAACAATTAAAGGCTAGTTGAAGATCTTTTCTAAAAAAAAAAATATATATATATATATAAATTAGAAAAAGGTACTGTTTTTTATATGGAATTTGTCTTTCAAAAAAAAAAAAAAAACACAATTGCCAATCCAATATAAAATAATTTTTGGAATCTCTTAAATTTATTCATTAAATAAGATATCAAAAAAATGCCAATTAAGTAAGGATCCCCTTTAATATGTCTGATAAATGTTATTTATATGAGAAGACACTAATATTGCTTTTTGTATTATCTAATTAAAAAGATCGTTTTAGATGTGTGGAGATACCCACCTATCATGAAAGAACACGTGTTAAGATAACTGCACGCCAACATCCTATGTTACATTATGTAATATATCACATACCTCACTGGCTCTAATTGGAAGGACTTTTGAAATCTGATCATTACCCAGTGGCCTAAAGAGTTTACAAATACAAGTAATAAGATTGAAAATCTTAAGACCAATGTATACAATTTAACTGCATAATTTACAGATGTTACTAAAGCTGAAACAGTTTTCATTCTTAGTAATGCATGAACAAAACTCTAGCTACATGGACTATAATTGCTTTAGCAGATACCATGAGCATATCATATAAGTAATTGTGGCATATTTTATTACATGACTGCATCAGTTTTCAACGACTGTTTTTAGCTTTCAAGACCACTCTTTCCCCTTTGTCTTTTGGATTTCCTGAATGTTATTAGACTGTGCTGAGGTAAGGCATTAGAGGAAATATTAACTGTGCTGATGTCTAATTCAAAGACTTGTAAATTATAAACCGCTGGTGACATCATGGCAATAAATTTTCTAAATCTCAATCTTGTCCAAGTAATAAATTTAGGCAATAATATTACAATTTGATGATGGAAATATAAATAATGTTTGTGAAAACGGGGGTGGGGGAAGGACCAAAAGCTCTACATCCCTACATATTTGCAATGAACATCTTGGGTGAGAAGTTACACAAAATTATGTAAAAATCAATACTTCAACAGTATTGAAATAAAGTCCATTATTATGTCTTTTCAAATTGGTCTTTATCTTTCCCTATTCCTCAAAAAACACACCTTGCATGCCAGCTACACTAAATTGTCCCATCTTCTGGGTATGGCCGTGCTTGTCTCATTTTTTCCTGAAATGTTTTCCTCTTCTCCATACTTTTCCTCATTCCCAACTCCAAGATGACCTTCTTTTCCTTTAAGACTAAATTTAAAAGTCACTTCCTAGGAGACGTCTACAGATACAATTTAGTAATTTCCCTTATGAATACCCTAATTAATAATAACATAGTTATTATAAATTTATGTTAATATTACATTACATCACATCAGTTTCTATACAGGGTAAAAGTATGGGCTCAGCTAAGAAAGGATGCAATAATATCTCATAGGAAATACTGTGGCCTAATGTACTTTCACCCAATTCATCTGGAATTTAGATTTCCTAAAAAAGTAACCCTAGATCTGTACTGTGCAATACTATAGTCACAAGTCACTTGTGGTTATTTAATTTAAATTAATTAAAAAGGAAACTTTCCATTCTTCAGTTGCATCAGCCACATTCCAAGTCATCAATAGTCACATGTGCCTTGTGGCTGCATTAGTGGATGGAGGCAAATACAGAACATGCCCATCATCACAGAAGGTCTATCAGACAGCATGGATCTAAATCCTGATTCCTTAGTCCCTAACAGCACACAGCAGAGTCAGCAGCACTCCAGAGAGACAAATCCTGACATGTGTCCACATGATAAGATAGAAGATAAAGTCCATGAGATCTACAGGAGGGATCATACTGAAAACATATTTTAGATGTTTTTTAAGCCAGGAGTTATGCTCGTAATATTTAATGGCAGTACAAAGGGACAAAGGCACCCCCTGTTCCTTTGTATGTTGTATGTCATTCTTCTATTTAGCATCACTTTTCCCTGTTGGTGCAGGTACAACTTTTACTTGTATTTAAAGACAAAAGCATCATACAAAGTATATTAAAAGTTCATTGATTTTTGTCCCCAGCAGAGAAAAATAGTTTCTCTCAGGAATTTGCATAGCAATCAACTCATGTTTTTTCCAGTCATTTGTTTTTACCTCAATCTTGATATTTAATGATGCATATATTCTTTTTTCTTATTAAATTTTTTAAAGGTGAGTAATAAATCTTACTATATTTCTTTCCAATACAAAGATCTTTGCACTGAGATAAAGTTCATTGGAGGAATGAATGAATGAGGGAATAATGAATGAATGAATGAATGAATAAGTGAGCAACCCAGTGACTAGAAGAGACTGTGGACAACCTATGCCCAGTGAACAGCCAGGACACACGTCGCTGGCCTCCAGGAGCAAATGATTCAAAATCTGACACAGACATGTACACAATTGTACAGAACATGCTAGCCTACAAAATACAAATATTAAACCAAGTTTTAATGTGACTTTTGGGAAATAAGATACCCTTTATTTAAAGTTTTGGTAATATTATAAGTTATTGTTAATATATTATTGATACTTATACACTTCAAATATGAAAACACTCTTGCTCTAAAAGATAAAAAGTAAATCTAACAACAAATGGTTTAATGTTAGAATCCCCGTATCTTTATACTACATATTCTTGATCCTCTTTAGTTTTGACGAGGCCTTGTAATTCTTCACTTGTTACTTAATTGAGCTTATCAATAAGAATTACACCCCCACCCCCCCCAAGGATCTAACGTCACTAAAGGATAAAATCATATTATCATGTCACAGAATTTACACTTCTTTCTCTCCTGGGCCTCCCATCATTCCAGTAGAACTGTTTTTTGCCTGACAATTTTCACCCAATAGAAATGACTCCTGGTTTCTCTGGGACGTGAGCAAGTGGAGGATCAGCTTCGGTTTGACAAATTAATTAGTGTTCTCTTCATGGCGATATATAATTTATTACTGGTATTCTCATTTTTCTATATTTTTAGAGATGTTACTAAATTTACATTTTTTAAACACTAATTTAAATTGATACAGTAAATACACAATTAAGCTGTTACTATTTACTTAGGATTATATATACATATTTGGAACATGGAGGTCCAAGGTCTAGTTGTTAATTTCCTGCAGTGTACCAGAAATTACAACAAAAACTATATGACAATAACACATTATATATACTATTACAAAATCAATAAAATATTCAATAGCTATTTTCATAGTGCTAATGACATCCTGAGACTTTCTACATAGGAAGGTTTACTCAATCTTTACAACAACCCTATTATTAAACTGAGGCATTTTACATATAATACTAAAATCACAAAGCTTATAATTGATAAAGTAAAAATCTGACAGTAGATCTGTCTGTTTCCAAACACGTGTTTTCAACTACTATATTAAAAAGTGGGATTACCACAAATATTATGTGAAATGTACCCAAAAATATTATAGTAGAAACTAGAAACCACAGGAGTTCAAAATGGGAGAGGTAATTTTCTACTCCAGTATACGAATAAAGGCTTTTTTATATTTAGTCCTTGAAAGATATATTTCAGTGGGAGAAGAATATGTGTGGGAGGGTAGGGAAGGAGGGACAGAGGAGACCATAGAGAGAGGTTAGGGAAAGCAGGGAAGCAGATTATTCTATCTAGAGGAAACAGCACCAGCAAAATTTCCAAAGAAAATAGATATAATTCACACTTGAGGAATGGACACAAAGTTGAGTTTAGACAATGAAGAATATATATGTATATATTAGAAGATAAAGCTGAAAAATAAATGTGGCAGCCAAAATTTGGAAAGTTTTTTGTGCCAAAATAAGCAATTCAGTCTGTATTCAGAAGGTGCTAGTGACACAGTGATAATTTTACTTGAAGAACAATAGCATAAAAGAGGTACAAGGTTACAATGGACCTGTCAGTGACGAGTGGGATGACCCGGAGACATAGGAATCCACCTGGCAGGTAAATTACTATTTGCCATAGCCCGAGGAGGGAAGAACTAGGTCTTATTACCCATTATGACAGGTTGAAATTGGGTATGTTGGTCAAGTCACTTGGCTTCTGTAGCTCACATTTCTTAACCTTTCTTGCATCTGAATCCTCTTTGATGTTTCAGCAAAGCTAAGGATTTGTCCCTCAAGAAAACTGAAGCAAAACATAACACATTTTATAAACAATCGAAGTATTTATGAACTTGACGTAATTATGTTAAGAAGTTTTTAATTTGTTACTCTGCAAAGATCTTTCCATTGCTAACATGATACGGTTCTGAGATCATATCACTCTAAATTTCTACTTTTGTTTCTTCTGTTATTCATTGCCTCCCTTCTCATAGAGATTACCCAGATTTTTAAAGTCCATTTTCCTTTGCATTATGTACATAACTATTATGTGGAATGCACTTACTTTCATAAATTCAGCTACCAAGCTTCAGCCCCCATCCCTCTGCTATCAGGTCGTTCAAACTTGGTTTCCTGGCTTGTATGAAATCTTTTTATTTTCCATAGTTATTTCAAAACCGAGAGCTATTAAGAGTCCTTGGCTCTTCAAAAAAAATGCAACAATAATTACTAATAATACACTTCACAAAATCAGTCTGTCAGAAATAGTTATTTAAGAATATACATTATGGGAAGATACAAAAAAAAAAAAATGTAACTCTGGCCTCTGTCACCAAGTGTTGAGAAACTTAAAATGTATTGCTATGTAAATAAAGCAAGTATAGTGTCCTGATGATAATGTATTAGTTTGATTTTACATATAATCATAAATATAATCATTACTTAATAATTACCACTATATTTTTCAAAAATTGATTTTGGAAAAAAAAAATTTCTTCATGAAGTACAGCCACAAAGCAAACTATTGATATATAATAATTATTTTGTCAAAAATTTATTTTACTTATTAGATAATCAAAAACATTTCATTATATAAATAAAATATAATCCAGGTTAATATCCATGTATAGCACATGATTAATCTCTAAGTACATATATACAGAATTTTTGTATTGATTACAACCTTTGTTTCTAGAAAATTTCTATTAGGGTCCCAAATAGAAGGAGGGATAATACTTATTACCAGTGTAGACAATATTCCAGAAAGTTCTTTATAGATTGAATCTAAATAAGGGTGGTTTTCTTCTGGCCTATTAACTTTATTTGTACTATATCTGTTTAAGCATTGTTTTAGTATAGAAGAGATCTCTAGACACCATACTACATATGATTTTTCTGTGGCCCAAAATTTTTCCATGATTTAATCTTAAAGGTAGATGTTGTAAAAGTATTATGTTTCTAGATTATGAAAACTGGATTCTATACTTCATTGTCTAATTATTGATTCTCTATTTTAGAACAACTTTTAAAAATCTCTTTGAAGGGTCATTATTTTTACCACTGAAATGAAAATACTTCACTGAATTGTTTCAAAGATTAAACAGGATGCATAGCGCATTAATACATGCAGGCATTTTTAAGCCATGTATTACAGAAATTTAGTTAATTATGATTTTAATGATCATACATACACTATTTATGGTAGCTCTTGCTATGATAGCATGTGAATAACTAACTCATTTTCTATGATAAAAATTACTAAAATGTGTTAAGTAGGTATTACACATTCCCTGAGGTGCTTTGAAGGCATTTATGTTTCTATCTTTACAATACTCCTTGAAATACATAGTGTGATAATCCCAATTTTCAGATGAAATAATGAAGAGACAGAGAAAAAGGCATTTGTCTAAGATCACACAGCTAGTATATAGCAAAGCCACGTAATCTGTTTCGAAAGTAGTAGAGAGATCATAAAATCCTGATTTTTTTAATATTTGATTTGCTTAAATATGTTACTTCATGAGCACCCATCGTACATTAAGTGCTGTTGTACTATTTATAATATCTCTTAACATACCTTTGTAGTTTCTGTAAAGGCAAGTAGAAGGATCTAACATATTTCCAACTTTATTTCTAGAAAATAAATAAGTCTATTTCCAAGGTTGTGCAAAATTACGATCATGTTACTCATTCCCTCCTAGTAACACTAAGAGCAAGCAGACACTCCTTACAGCTGCATTAAATAGGATTTTCCCTCTTAAATTTAAGGGACCTGAATTTTTCTAGCTTCCCCAAACACTGGAGCCATAATTCATATGCTTTTTGTCATCATTAAAATTAATGGCATAAACCAAGGAAAACAGAAAGCATATGTGTTCATACTTCATGCAGATTATATTTTTAATAGGAACTTAATTTGAGTTTATGCAGATATCACATACCTGTCATGGTATAATTACTCAGTTACAAATGCCTGTTAACTCCCAAGGTATGTAACAATAAAGAAAATTCTATCTTGGCTAGAATGAGAAATTCCAGAACATGAACAATTTTCTCTATGATATTTTCCTCCAGGAGACCTGGTAAAGTAAGCTCAAAGAGCAGATCAATAGTTTTAAAGAGTAAAATAATGGAACAATTGACTTGATCTTTCCATATGTGCATTTTAAGTCTCTACATCAAAACTTGGTTACTTTTAATTGTGATCTTATTTCATAAAGCATCGATGTTATATTCAATTGTGAAAGTAGAGCTATTACTTTTTCCTGCTTTCTACTTCTTTTTATAAATGTGTTTGTCACATCCATGATTAGACACCACTGGGAAATGTTATCAACCTAAATGTAAATATGTCAATATAGAAGAGCATGTGTTCTGTAAAAAAAAAAAATCGGAATCGACTCATATTCATTTCAACATTTTTTCACAGATGCCATCTGGGAAGCAGTGAGGCCAAAGGATTAACATTTTATTTATACCAAACTTTGTTTTAGCAAAGCCTCGTCATTCAACTGTTGTTCTAATGATGTGATCTGACTGTATAATTTTCTTTAAGCAAATTAGCAAAGACTTCAAAAACAATCATTATTGGCAAAGTTATTGTAGGAATGAGATGATCTTGTCAATTTTAGTGAAAATGTAAATTTTAGGGAATAATTTGGAAATTAGGAAAAATTCTTAAAAATAAGCATACAGTCTAATTTGATTTTTATTTTTGTAAATGTACTGTAAGGAAAAGAAAAATATTAAAGCAAAAAAAAAAAAGATATATCATGGTGATTTTTACAATTTTGGGGAAAAATTTTAAATGCCAGTAAGAGGGGAATAATGTATTTGAGTAATTAAATATGAGACAGGTATTAAAATAGATGTTTATATTAAATAAGTTTTAATACCTAGAATACATCTATTATTTCATTGTGGAAGCAGTATGGAATTATGTGACCAATATTTAAGGTGTACAGAAAAAAAAAAAACTGAAGAATATGCTTTAAACCATTAGGTGTCTGAGATGTGGTTTATCATCTCAGAATAAATTATAAAAAAATAATATTTATATTATTTTTATCTATTTTTAATATTTTGCACAATGATGATATAAGACATATATTTAAAAAAACAGGGTCTCCATGTCTTCTTATCTAAGTAAATCAAATACACAGTCTATGGATTGAATTTATCTCAGAGACATGCTTCATTTATCTGACACAGAGTTTTGAAATTTTAATTTGTGTGCCTTTTAATGAGGCTTAAGGGCTTTTCATGGGACAATTTAGTATTCCAATTTCTTTTCATACTTTTGCATTTCCCTTTTTTTCTTTTTATGTCACCTGCATGGCAATTGTGGGCAATTCAGTTTGTAACCTCTCTAAAGCATTGTAACTCACTTCATCACAAACAACTATATTGCATTTATTTTATAAATACTTCCCATTCATTAGATTTACTTCACATAGCAGAGTCTCTAGACAGGCTGTAGTGACTCATGATGGTGGTACTATATGATTTAGCAATTAATCATGGCTGAACATAGAAGCCAATGGGAAATACGATGTAATTTGAAACTCTACATTAGTTGTCATGAAATCATAAATCTTCATAGTTTTTACTCATTCCTTTTGCATAATTAAATTGATCTATATATAACACTGCTTTTTAACAATATGTCTCTATTTTATTTACAAAAAAACCTGGCTATTCCAAATATTTATATCTAAATTAATTATCCAGAATTCTTAAGAGTTGAACTGTAGGGCTATGTGTTTAATGACTGTGAACTACAGGCAGAACAGTTTTTAGATGAATATTCAGATATTGAATGTCTGATTTTGCTATCAGGTTAATGACCACGGAGTCATTCAGCACCTGCTGATTGACTTTTCGGTCATTAGTTACATTCTCCTATAGTGAACAGCTCAATTATTTATAAAATAATAGCTCTCATTGGTAAAAGTCAGCTTCCATCTAGAGGGCAAGAGTTCCCTGCATCAAATAAATAATTATCATTACATAATCTAGAATAAATCAAGAATTTCATCTGGTTTATTAACTAGACCATTTGATGTTGAAAACTTTAAGGCTTAAAACTATCATTGACATTTATTGGACATTTGTATCATTCCAAATTATATTTTAAACTAGAGAAAACATTATTAATTTTTATTGTAAATGATTTAGAGTAATTGAAAGCTCAATTAATATCTTATTTTGCTTATGCATGGCAATTTACAATTCTTAAAAAGTTTAACATTTTAAAAATGCATATTCTTTCTATGGTTAAGAACTTGAAAATTTTATATATGGGAACTATTAATACATACATACAATTAAAACCAGTTAAAAATAATTATTTATTATAAATTAGAACATATATTCTTACATAATTTTTGTTCTATATGTTCAAAATAGAGAGATGAAGAGGTGTTTTAAATGCACCAAAGCAGTAATGCATTGATTATATCCATATAAGGTACACATTTATTTCCCATCTATGTAGATAGATATATAATCTATATTTAGAAGAATGATCCAAACTTAACAGTGAACTGAAATAAAAATTATAGGAAGGAAAAATTTAACAACGTTATGTTTTCTTTCGAGTTACTGTTTGAACTTTTAAAAACTGATGGGTTATATATACAATTATAGTCAGCAAGCACCTCATAAATAAACAGAAAGGGAACATGCAGATAAAAAATCAATGTTGGGTGCTTATTTTATCTCTATACGTAGACATGCATATACATGTGCATAAACATTTCCACATATACATAATTCTATATATTGTATCTCACATATATAATTGTTTCATAGTTTTCACTCATTCCTTTTGATATCTCTCTCTCTCTCTCTCTCTATATATATATATATATATTTTTTTTTTTTTTTTTTTTTTTTTTTA